>VDFB02271358.1:1088198155-1088261185 GCA_007258455.2 Sequoia sempervirens | reverse complement strand
TAATTCTCCTCATACATTTTACGAGCAATTAGCAATGAGAGGATTTACAAAGTTTACAATGTGCATTGCTGATGCAGGAGCATCTAGTGGTGTGAGGGCAATCTTCCATCACCCAAAAGATGATTTCCATTTATGTTCCTGTTGTTTGCTTTTTGTAGATTTTTTGCATTTTTGGATACCCTTTTCATCGAATAAGAGTTTCCAACTTTCAGTACTGCTTTTCTACTTTTTCTGCTCAACTGCTATTTTTAGCAGGTGTGAATTTGAAGGCGTGGGAAGACAGAAATTTATGGGAAGGTTCAAGACAGAAAAATAAACACTTTGGTGAAATAATCAGGCCAAGATCATTCACGGTTTGAAAGTTATTCAAGTTCCAGTTTCTTACTTTTGCCCTAAAAAACCTTCTGAGCTCAGTTTGGGGCACTAAACGATCCTGGATGGGCCTGAAAATTTGTGGAAATGACAAAATAGTCAGCCATAGGCCTACTTTGTAGAACATCATCTTTTCAAGAGCTTTCCGAAAAGGTATTATCATTGAAGATCTGACAGTCAGATTAAAAGTTATGGATTCCAGAAGTTGGTGCATATTTTAGAAATGTGCTAATTTTCGAATGTGAATTTAAATTTGAATTTCAAATTGTAATTTTGGCTCCAAACAGCCAAAAATATTATCTCGAATGTTGTCTTTGGTTCCAAACCAAAATGGGTCTATTTATGGGCTAGTTTATGATTTTTGAGTGACTTTTTGGGGAAAGAAGTTCGCATGCTGCGAAAGGGGGATCTGGGTAATTTTCTATAAGTCTATAATTTGTATGTAACTCAGAGCTCGAGGATTTGAGATCCTCTACATGTAAGAGTTCCATATTTTTGAATAAAATATTATTCTCTATTTTGTGAGTGTTATTTTGTGTCTCAGGTTTGCTCCCTCATCAATTGCATATCGCTAATCTGGAACTTAACATTTAAAACACATTAGCAATCACACGATGTAAAGAAAATCATATCACATCGCTAATCCTAAACTTATCATTTTATGATCATTAGCGATGACTGATAAGAACATAAGAACATAAGATTGAAGAATCACTTGTCGCTATTACAGATTTTAAAACTTGAAAACCATTTGTGATGAGCGATCCCACAATAATACAAAGGACATCGCTCATCACACATTTGATCTAGGAGCTCTAGCAGCAATTTGTGATGAGCGATAGCATAAAAATATCACCTCATCGCCCATCAATGATTCAATATATGCACTCTTGGAGTAATCAGTGATGAGCGATAAGAACATAATGGCCATCGGGACTTAAGTGAAAACCTTTAAGCATGTGCATTTAAGTTATTCTTAATGAAGGGGATCCCTAGGATGACATGAAAATAATAGACTTGAAAACTTCTAAGTCATGAAATGCAAAAGGATGTAAAGGCCAAAAGATCCTTTACTTAACCTTATAGAATGGAAAAAATGGATTTGGGCTTGAGGGACCAGTTACCAGATGACAATGAATGACATAAGATGTTTAAAAATTGCTAGCAATAGGTAATAAGGAATCAATGACCAAATAGAACATTGCAAGCACTTATAATGAATAAAACCATAAACCCTCAGATAACAATCCTACATCCAAATGTAATAAGGGTTTAAGATGGAACAATTTTTTTTTTAGAGTTCCATCAACATGGACATTATGTGGCTGCAATTTATAGTAAATGAAGGGACAGAGAGGGAACATACAGAGAGAAGGCATCAAAATTGTTCAAGGGAATAGTACTGTTGCCATGGTTAGGAGAAGCAGCTAAACAAGCATGAAGAAGAATTAGGGAAAATGGGGGAGACAAAATGAGATCGACGACTATCAAAGCATGGGATGATGCAACCAAATCTTGGTTGTTCCCCACAGTCTTGCAACTTCAAGTTGCAAGCTCATTAATTCCTATGTGGTGTGCAAGATTTTTCCATGTGGCGAGGGGTGGGCCCATGAGTTTCTTAAAGTGCATGATTTGAATTTTTTATTTAAAAGGAAGAGCATTTTAAAATTAAATGTTGCCCGATAATATGAGTGATTAATTGTTTTCTTTTCTTTAAAAATGGGAAATCAATTTAAAATGTGAAGTGAAAGCTTAGAAAATGGCACTTGTAAAGCCCTTTGGTAATATTTTGTGGCTCGATAGTATATTTTTAAAAGGCCCTCATTTTGGTGAAGTATTTTGAGTTGAGTGGTAAATATTAAAATATTTTCCCAAGGGAGGTGAGTTCTTTTTTTTTACTTTAAGGGAGAAATGTTAAAGCAACATAAGTATTCATTAGGGCCTGATGAGTTTTTTAAAGGCCATGCTTTTAAATGCAAGGTGCAAATATGGGGTGCCAGTAAATGTTTTTCTTTAGGCAAATTTTAGTGTCTGAAATGATAAAGGGGGGAAATATTTTAATTGAAATATTTCAAGTATCGTGCACACAAAATGTATTTTCTTTGTTGGGAGGTGAAAGTATGAATGTGCAGCATAACAAAGGCCTTGGATAAAATTTATGTTTTATCTCGAGGACTTAAACATTTATTATGGGTAAAGTGAATTCATTATTCACTTTATAAGCAAATATTATGTCTTGGGCACATAAATGAAAAATGCAATTGTAAAGTGCAGCAAAGGGAGGAATTAAAAACTTTCACAGGAAGATTTTCCTTCAACTATAGGGTGAAGATATTTCATGGAGTGAATTTTCTAATGCAAAGCAGAGGCAAATTTTTTTTCAAAGGAAGAGAGAAGAGAGAGGCTTTTCTAGATATTTTCTTGTTGCTGATTAACGGTGGATGAAGCTTCCAAATGTCATCAATGGATCAATTCTTGGGCTTCTTCTATTTATTTTTATTCTTATTCTCTTCTCTTTGTAAAGGATTCTGAATTTTTAATGGGTTGGTTAGATAGAGAAATGTTGAGTCTGAGTCATAAATTGAATCTGTAAGTTGTAATTGTTGATTTCATGAGTAAATATCAGTCAGTTTGTGCAAGTAAATCAAGAATGTCATCAAATTGTCTCCAATATTTGTACACATTTGATCGTATGAATTCAATAATACAAAGTATGTTTGAGTTTGTCATCTCATTTTTCCTGAGATTGTATTATTTGTTCATGGTTCTATTTCAAAGAAATGGTTAAATTACTTTGAGCAGATAATTGCGATTTCAAGTGTACAGTTTGGATCTATAAGAAGAATTTGATTGACAACATGAGTGGATCTATTGGTGTAATGCATTAGCAGTTTGAATCCACTGATTGAAGTTCATTTTTTGATGAAATTCTATTTATGATTATGTGTTTGAATCCATGGCCCATAATTAGGCACTGATTTGTCATTCAGCTTGTGCATCTCAGAAACAAGTTATAAATTCATAATCATTTTAATTTCTAATGTTGGGTTTATGTTTAGTGTTGAATTATGCTTCCCAATTGCTGAGGGGTGCACAATAGTGGTTTACAATTTTTGGCCAAACTTGAGACTGAAATATTTTTTTCTAACTAAACCTTCACTTTTGATTTTATATGATGAATTTGAAGATGATGCAAACTAGAGTTTTGTGACCATTTTTTTGTAAATTCTAAATATATTTTTTTCAAAAAATTTGGAATTAGATTGTACCTCTTTTTCCATCTCCCTCGAAAATAAGTTTTTTTTCAGAAAACAACATTTTTAAGGAGTGACGCTCAGTGTATAACGCATAACATTTTTTCCATGAAGGATAAAATTCTAATTCTTTTGAATTTAGATTTGTAACTCTGACATCTAGTGCTTCCACTTGGTTAGATAGTTTTTTATTGAATATTTTTTCTTTAACCAAGTTTCAAAGTCAAACCAATTACAATTCAGACATAGGTAGACCTTATAATGTGTAACATTTTTTGTATGTATTGAAATTCAATTTTTTTTTGGTTGGATCAAGGACTTCAATATCTGGTGCACTCATATTTTTCAAATTTTTTTTTGATAATATGCTATTTTTCCACATATTCAGAATAAAGAGCTTGATTTTTAGTAAAAACATTTGTTTAATAAAACTATAAAAAAAATACATAATAAAACAAAAACATATTAAAATTATATTCATTGGATAGCTCGTTCTAAGGACTACTTGATTCCAACTAGGTTTGTGAAGTCTCTGCCATTTTCATCTTCAACTCGAGCTTCAAAGTGCAAATTTTTTGATTTTCTTGGTGACAGAGAGTAGGAATCAGCGACAAGGGAGGTTCAAGCGAACCCCCAGGGGTTTGAGCGAACCAAGGTTCACTCGAACCCACTTTCAAAAGGGGGCTTTCATTTATTTTTTTTGTGGGATGGTCCATAATTACATTAAATGGGTTTGCTCAAACCTAGGTTCAAGCGAACCCTCTTTTGGTTCATTCAAACCAATCAGTTCATTCGAACCCCAAGAAAGAAATTTTTTGGCATGGAGTCATTTTTTGCAATTTTTCCTTCCTCATTTGAATTGTAAACCGCTTTTGTGGGTTTACCCTGAGTAAGCGTTGAGATACCAAGAATTTAGCCAGATTTGAAGTTTTTAGTGCTTTCCTTTTTATATTTTGATTGGGAATCATCTACTATAAAAGCAATTTTTGTGCATAAATGAACTGAGTTTTTAGGCATTGAATAGGGAGATCCACCTTGGTCCTGCAAAGGAAAAAGTGTAGGAGATTTTAGTCTTTGAATGAATCTTGTCAGTAGGCCAAATCCATCTTTGATTCTGAGCATAAGAAATTGGATACTCTTTAGGATTCATTGGTCTGATCAATTTGGAACACCAATAGCTTCAAGATTAATCTTTGCATGCAAACATGGAGGCATGATAGATTAAGAGAAATCCTTCTTTTGGAACTACAAAAAATATTTAAAGGATTTCATATTTAATGTTTAGACTTAAAAGGTGAAATACATATAGTTTTAGTAGCATTTTATTCTACAAGAAATAAGTATGACAAATATTGAATGATATTAGTTTTCAAATTAGTGAGTTGTGAATGAATAGGGAACATATTCTAGAAGAATCTTCATTGTCTAAAGAGCTCCATGAATGATACAGTTGGTGTTTTATCTTGCAATCCCCAATCCGAAGGAAAATAATAATGCCTAAACAAGAGATCAAGAGGTTAAGAAAATGGTCTTGCACTATCAACACATCAGGGACAAGAAAGGCCAATGAACTAGGCTATAATAAAACTTTAGTACTTTGAGCTTTGCAAGACTCAAAAGTGTGTTCCTATTGAAATGTCTACACATATAATATGACTTGCACTAGATAACATATTATAGATTGATGTAATGATAAGGAACAACATTAATTCCAATCACCATTCAAAGGGCTTCCAACCCAATTTCACTAAAAAACTCAATTCTTATATTGTTTTCAATTTTGTACCTAGTCTTCCTACTAGGTCAGCCAACCTCCTTTTCTTGACTCAACTTACAACTTTTCCAAACAAGCTCTGCAACAAAGCATCAATCTAGGCACCCATTAAGGCCTTCATTCACATATCTAAAAATCTCTTACAACTTCTTTGGAACTACAATCCCAAATCTTGTTTCCTACGTTGAACTACCCTTGAATTAGGCCTCTTTTCCAAAGAGACTCACCTCAAAACTCACAACCATTCCAAGAAACCTTTTGAAAGTCAACAAAAAACCTCCAAAACCTCAGAATATCCAACTTTTAGGTCCCAATTCACTCAATAGGACCCATTTTCTCTAAACCCTCTCTTTCTTCACAAATAACTAGGGCTTATTGGATTTCACATTCCCTGACCTCTTAAAATATTAAAACCACTTCTAACAGGCCTTATTCTACCTGAAAAAACTCATTTCATCCTCCAAATATGTCGTCCTCAAGATTTTATGACACTTCACAAACCTACCAATTTCACCCTTTTACCCACTTGGTTCCACTAGGGTTTCATGCCATTTTACACATTTTATCTCCTCTTACCTCTAGGACCTTCAAGACACATCCAAATACACCTATTCTCAAATATTTCAAGGCATTCTTTCCAGTTCTAAATCCCTTTCTTCAATTCACTCTCACTAGCCTTGTTT
Source organism: Sequoia sempervirens (assembly GCA_007258455.2). Lineage (NCBI taxonomy): Eukaryota > Viridiplantae > Streptophyta > Pinopsida > Cupressales > Cupressaceae > Sequoia > Sequoia sempervirens. The sequence goes on along the minus strand of VDFB02271358.1, from coordinate 1,088,255,102 downwards.
AAAAGGCACAAATTATGAGTTTTCACCAAGGCAGCATGGAGAAATTCTTACAAGATATTTACCAACCCTAAATTGTAACTCCTACACCTAATCCTAAATTATTCAGGCCCATTCCACCAAGAAATAGTTGATACAAAAAGGTGGAATAGCCTGTCAAGTCATTTTAACAATTAAAACCCCTATTTATTGGCTGCTTGTAGAAATCAATCCTCCAAATGCTTAAAACTTAATATGAATCACTCAAATCAACTTTAAAATGATTCCAAAAACTATATCTATCAATTCACATGCATTTAAGATGAACGAAAACCAGTACAGAACTGTACATAGGCTTGTTTTGAGGAATTTACATAGAAATAATAGAAAATTGTGATCTTTTATTGATTTCTCTTCTACAAGTTCTTCAAAAACTTTCTCAACAATTAATCACACCTATTTAAACATCCTCCCAACCATTCCATCTTACTAAAACACTTAAACTACCTCAAAAATACCCATGACCATTGGGCTTCCCTCCATTTTCAAATTTTGCACTTTTACATAATTTTCAAATTAACAACTTTTAGACAATGACACTACCAAAAATGATAAGACCATAAAACATTAAAAAATGGCCTATCATGGCCTTATTCAACATTATTATGACTCTAGAAACCTCACTAGACTCTTTTCAACAAATTGAGCACCAAGGTGCCCCTGCACAATTCACCTAGCCATAAGATTTCTTCCAAGTCCCTTGTAAGCATACATCCTTTGAACCTGCAACAATTCTATATTCTCCAACCGTTTATGCGCCTTCTTTTCCTTGAAATTGCTTCACCTTGACCTTTGTTTTAGATTTTTCCATTCTTAACAACCCTTCTCTTTCATTGTCCTCTTGAATCTGCATCACCATGCTCTGGTGTGTTTTCATCAGCTCCATCCATTTTCTCTTACTCTATTCTTCCTCTTTACTCACTACAAAATAATCTACACTTTGACCTTCACCTTTCATCTTAACTATTGGCTTGACTCCCATCATCAGGATCACTAGAACAAGGAAGTAGCAAAAGACTCCCTTCACTTGTTGCCTCTTTCCCTTTCCTTTCACAGCTCTTCTCAGGTTCTCTATGCTTGGAACCACTTTCATGGCAGAATACAACTGCCCCACAACAAATTCTATCAACCAAGGACAACCCTTTGTCTTAACGTCAACAACATCATACTTCTCCACTTAATTTGGAGACTTCACCAACATTTCCTTTTTAGCCTTCACCTTTCAAATCTCTGTCAACATTTCATCATCAGTCTCTTCCATCATTGATACCCTCTGCAAACACTTTACCTCCACTTCTTCACCTCTCATGGTGACTGCAACTTCCTCATTCACTACAAATCCCTTTAGAAACTCTTTCACTGTCCTTTTCCATTCTTCTTGGCTTACTGTCTTCTCTATCATCTTGTCTTACTTTTGACTCTCTGCTCTTTCCATCTTTATATTCTCAGCTTCATCAGCTTCTTGTCCCATCAATGGACATTTCATCTTGTCTCTCATCTTCTCTTGTTGACTTTCCACACTCTTCCCTTTAAATACCATGCTCTCACATTATTTCTCTTCTACCTTCACTGCCTTATACTCATTCTCTTTCAGTTTCCCTCTACATAGACTCTTTACATCTTCCATTCTTAGACCTTGAATCAAATTTTTTGCTTACTTTACCTCTGTATTTTTAGACACATAAAATTTTATTTTAGTAGTGGTTGAAGCCACAATAGTGGTTTACAATTGAAGTGAGGAAGGAAAACTCACAAAAAATGAATGCATGGAAAAAAACTTGATTTTAGGGGTTCGTACGAACCTATTGGTTCGACCGAACCAATTAGGGGTTCGGTAGAACCTAGGTTCGGCCGAACCCTCTTAATAATTTCCCACCAAAAAATTCATCAAAACCCCTTATAGAAGGGGGGTTCAAATGAACCAGGGTTCAAATGAACTAGGGTTCAAATGAACCCTGGTTCAAGCGAACCCCTAGTGGTTCACTCGAACACCCTTTATTCCTCATCCCCCCTAAGACAAAAAAAAAACTTGAATTTTGGCACTTCAGAGCTTGGTTTGAGGATGAAAATGGAGGAATATTCACAAGCCCAACTAGAATCAGGTAGTCCTTAGAATGAGCTATCCAACAAATATAATTTTAATATGTTTTGGTTTTATTATGTATTAGATATTTTAGTTTTATTAAACATAGGTTTTTCATCAAAAATGAAGGTCTCTATTCTGCACATGTGGAAAAATAGCAGATTATCAAAAAAAAATAAAAAAGTGCACTAGATATTGAAGTCCTTGATCCAATAGAAAAAAAAAAAATTGAATTTCGATATATACAAAAAAGTTATGCGTTATACGGTCGCGCTATGTCTGAATTGTAATTGGTTTGACTTTGAAACTTGATTAAAGAAAAAATATTCAATAAAAAACTATCTAACCAAGTGGAAGCACTATATATCAGAGTTACGAATCTAAATTTGAAAGAATTATAATTTTATCCTTCATGGAAAAAAAGTTATGCGTTATACGGTGTGCATCACTTTTTAAAAATGTTGTTTTTTGAAAAAAACCAGTTTTCATGGGAGATGGAAAAAGAAGTGGAATCTGATTCCAAAAATTTTGAAAAAGATATTTTTAGAATCTACAAACAAAATGTGACGAGACTCTAGTTTGCATCATCTTCAAATTCTTCACGGTTTAGCCACTATAGGTGCCCAAATGTGAAGATTTAGTTTAAAAAAATAATTTCAGTGTCCAGTTTGGCCAAAAATTGTAAACCACTATTGTGGGATCACCCTAGTACTTGACTGCTCACCATCCTCTTTCCCTTTCAAGGGACACATCACTATTCCCACCATAATCTCTTCATTCTTTCCAAGCCCTACAAGGCTTTCCACAATCTTTTCATTCACTTTACCTTCACTCAACATCTCAACCTTCAATCTTTTTACATATAATACCTCTTTACCATTAGGTCTTCCAGCACTTTTACTGTCAAACACTTGCTTCTTTCCATCTTCTCTATTATTAGACATTTGTTGCACCTTATGCCCTTGTCCAATCAATGAACAATATTCTTCTCCTTTTGTGACCTCATCAAATCCTACTTGCATTTCCATAGGAAATTCTATCACATCTCTTCCTCTTTTTAGGATCTTTATCCCAAGATTATTCTTCTCAAAAATCTTTGCATCTGATCTACTCATCACTTTCTTGTCATCACATGACTATCCTACACCTTCTTTTGCTTCCAATTGCAAAAACTGAAATATTCTCTTGTATTCATCATATCTTCCATTCTTGTCTTGATCCTTCAAGTTCATTTCATCTTTGACCTTCACTAACTCAGTCTTTTTGATTAACTCATCTTCTCCTTTGCTCTTTAAAATTGCACTCTATCAACGTTGGTTGCCTCAACACTCTTCTTCTTTGCAATGGCTGCACTTCCCATGTAATTACTCTCCTCATTCCTCATAGACTCTCTTCTACCCTACATTAGTATTCTTTCTTTCTTGTTTTGTCCTTGATTCTTCTCTATCAATGGAATCAAATTAAATGAAATTACATCCTTCATTATCTTATAACTATTACACCTTCCATCATATAGAGAAAACCTTTCACATATCCATGGTATTTCCAATAACAAATGACATATGCTCATAGGTACAATATCACACAAAATTTTATCTTTATATGCACCAATATGAAATTCAACCCAAGTTTGTTCCTTGACCAACAAAGTATGCTCTCCATTCAACCAAGAAACAAAATAAGGTGATTTTTGAGGAATCCTCTCTAATTGAAACTTGTCAACCATTTCCTAAGATACCAAGTTATCTAAGCTACCTCAATCTACCATCACAATACATTCCTTACCTTGAAACTTGCAAGTGGTCTTGAAAAATTGCATTCCTTTGTCTTGCTTCATTGATCTCCTTTGACATGTTGTCTAACCTTCAACCAATCACCTTTAGGTATCTACTAGCCATGCTCTGATACAACTTGATGCAATGAAAAGGTGGAAAATTACTCCCAATCACCATTCAAAGGGCTTCCAACCCACTTTCCACTCAAAAACTCAATTCTTATCTTGTTTTCAAATTTTTACCTAGTCTTTCTACTAGGTCAACCATCCTTGTTTTCTTGACTCAACTTACAACTTTTCCAAACAAGCTCTACAAAAAAGCATCAATCTAGGCACCCATTAAGGTCTTCATTCACATATGTCAAACTCTGTTACAACTCCTTTGGAACTGCAATTCCAAATCTTGTTTCCTATGCTAAACTAGCCTTGAATTATGACTCTTTTCCAAAGAGAATCACCTCAAACCTCATAACCAATCAAATAAACCTCTTGACAGTAAAAAAAAAAAGCCTCTAAAGCCTTAGATATCTAACTTTTAGGTCCCAACTCGCTCAATAGGACCCATTTTCTCTAAACCCTTTCTTTATTCATGAATAGATAGGGATTATTCGATTTCACATGCCCTGACCTCTTACAATATTAAAACCACTTCCAACAGGCCTTATTCTACCTAAAAAAACTCATTTCATCCTCCAAATATGCTTCCCTCAATATTTTATGACACTTCCTTCACAAACCTACCAATTTCACCCTTTTACCCACTTGGTTCCACTAGGGTTTCATTCCATTTTACACATTTGATATCCTATGAACTTTCATACCTTCAAGACACATCTATATACACATATTCTCAAAATTTTCAAGAGATTCTATCTAGTTATCAATCCCTTTCTTCATTTCATTCTCACTAGCCTTGTTCAAAAGGAGCAAATTCTAAGTTTTCACCAAGGCAGCGTGGATAAATTCTCACAAGATCTTTACCAACCCTAAATTGTATCTCCTAAACCTACTCCTAAATTAATCAGGCCCATTCCACTAAGAAATAGTTGATACAAAAAGGTGGAATGGCCTGTCAATTCATTTTAACAATCAGAACCCTTAACCCTTGTTTACTGTTTGCTTGTAGAAATCAGTCCTCCAAATGCTTAAAAATTAATATGAATCACTCAAATAAAATTTGAAATGATTCCAACACCTAAATATATCAATTCACATACATTTCATATGAGTAACAACTTGTATGGAACTGTACACAGGCTAGTTTTGAGGAATTTACACATAAATAACATAAAATTGTGATCTTTTATTGATTTCTCTTCTACAAGTTCTTCAACAACCTTCTTAGTGATGGAACACACCTATTTAAACATCCTCCCAAACATTCCAACTTCCAAAAATTCCTAAACTACCTCACAACTACCCATGAGCATTGGGCTTTCCTCCATTTTCAAATTTTGTACTTTTTGCAAACCTAGCCACTTTTAGAAAATGACCCTTCCAAGACTCATAAGACTATAAAAAATTACAAAATGGCCTATCATGGCCTTATTAAACATTATTATGACTCTATAAACCTCACTATTCTCTTTTAAACAAATTGAGCACCAAGGTGCCCCTGCACCACACATTTCTAACATGTTGATGGTTCTCAAATGGATGTATAAAGAGTGTTATAAATTTCATTACATTCAGACATGATCCCATTGCACCTTGAATCAATATTGAGAACATATAAATTAATAGAAATATTCATCTCAAACACACAATGAAGTTACATTAGAATCACTCCTAAGCATGACCTCTTTGTTCTTTACTCTTCATGGAGATACAAAAAATCAGAAATTAGTTAAACATGAAAATGGGAAAGATTCTTGCCGGTATTGGCATGGTGCGATGGTTTATAGGTGGCATTGTTGTTCTTGCCACCAAGGTTCAAACCCCGTTGGGGTGGTATTGTTGATTGGTTGTATCCGGTTCATAGCTCCGGTCAAAAGCGTTTACCCCTTGAATAAAAAAAAGAAAATGGGAAAGATTCTTTAATATTTTAAATAGTAATTCCTTCTAAGGTTTGCACAAGGAAAACACACTAGACTGGTGCCTTGTCCATAATAGAGTCAAAACTAAATAACCCATCTGGTAATAGCCCAAACACAAAACCAGTGACCATTAAACCATTATTTCCTTGCAATAATGAGGCTTCTTTAGGACATATTTGTAACATTCTTATTAATCCTAAATGTAACATAATATATTCAATATTTGACTAAAAGAACACTTTAACCTATTCTTTGAACAAAAGCCCTCAATCTAAAAACTTATTGTAGTAATTGTGTAACAAAAACCATTATATTCTTTGATTACTTTGATTAAAAATATAATGCATACATTTTGGAGACATTACAGTATGACATAACTCATCCTAACTTACAAACCAATTTTCTTACCATTAAAAAATAGATTACAAATTCAAACCCTATGAACTCCAATCCTAGACCTACACAAACACAAAGAACAAACACAATATTAGATCCAAATACAAGTTAAAACTAAGATTCCCAGTGCAATTCATTTACAATGCACAAAATAGTAAATAAATGAAGAACACAACAAAGAAAGCTATTAAATCCTATTAGAGCATGCAAAATCTCAATCCCATGGGGGAATTGGTGTCATTTTGATGTGGAAAATGGCCCTTTCCCAATCCCTGGTAAGCTTTCTGATGACTTAATGAAGATTAGATACTTCCTTAGAGAAAATCCTACATAACCTAGCTATGATGGATGAAGAATGGATGAACTTGATATGAAGATGATAACTTTGGCTCCAATTCTCCTCCTAAATGAGCATAATGATTTTTCATTGATTGTGGCTCCCAAAAAAAATAGAGAAGGCCTCTATTTATAAGAGATAAGGATTGAAGAATGAAAGATATGGAGGATGGGGGACTAAAGATGATCCAATGATAAAGTGCCACTTGTCAACATGCCATTGAAGAGAGATGGAGCACATTCTGGAGAATGTGCAAAGAGGGGGAAATTTGAAATTCAAAAGATGGCTTGAAGGATGAGATGAAAGATGAAGTTAATATCACTTGGCTTAAGAAAAATGACTTGTAAGAGGCTTTAATGCTTTGTTGGAAGGACAAATCCACTTGGGGGGAGATTTCAATTTTGAAGAATAAATATTCCAACTTTGATACCTTTTTGAAAGTAAATAGGGATTTAATAAATCAATTAAAATGATTTTCATGAGCAAGTGGCAAAAGCTACAGGATTTTATAGATTAAGATTAAGATTAATCATGATTTGATTAATTAAGAGGGAGATTAGCTAATTTGATGATTTTGACTGACTCTTGGATTAATTTAAATCAAAATGACAAGAATATGATATAGACTTAATTAAATAAAGATTTTGATTTATTTAATTAAAGAAGATGGTGTTAGATTAAATCAAATAAATATTAATTTATTTAATTTAATGGAATGACTTTAGAGATTTTAATTAACTAAACTAAATTATTTAATTAAAAGAGAGACCATTAATTAAACAAAGTGATTTATTTAATTAATAGGAGATGATGACTAAATCAAATAAATTTGATTTATTTAATTAAGAGATGGAATGTGATGAATTTGATTAAATAGAGATTATTTAATTAAATGACTAACAAAGGAGATGATTCAGGATGAACTGGTGTTAGTGTGATCAGGATCAGGTGCATGTACATTTTACGTGTCTATATTTTGCCCCTCTTTGAAGCAATGTACCTATTGCATTGGTTGAAAGAATAATATTTCTATGGTCAAATTTCAAAAATTCTTTATTTTTTTTAGATTCCCCACTGCTGCCCCAGCAAATGAATTATGTTGGTATACTGGCCCCTTGAGAGATTGAGCAAAAAGTTCAATTTGAGGGTCGATCTCTCGACAAAGATGTTTAGAATTAGTTCAGCTTGAATGTTTTATGTAGACAGATTTGATGATGTAGACAGTCATCAACCATGGATAGCCTCATGCATACTTTGATATATGACACACACCTAATACTTGGACAGAAATGTTAGTAAAGAAAAGAAGAATAAGATGGAAAAAGATGATGACAAGAGGATCCAACAAGTCCATGATATACGATACTTTATTAGAGATGATAATGATGATGACAATGATGATTTGTGTACCAGGAATTGGGACTTTAAAAGGGCTATTTACCTTATGTTTGATAACACACATAGGTATGATGAATCAAGGTATAAAGAACTAGGATGGCATTGTACCTAGTGTGATGGAATTTGACTCAACAAACAGATAGTAGTATCCTTGTTCACACCTAACATATAGAAACGTTGCTAGGATGTACCTAACAAAGCAAGTATTCACCAAGTTATATTACAAGAACGTCCAACAGGCACAATAGACAAAAGATAATGATCAATGCCCCATTATTTTCTCTCTAAATACTTTTTTTTGGACATCATTGAGAGGTCATTGAAATGAGAGCAAATAAGATAAGTCAAAAGACAAAGATAAAGTAAACAAACAAGCTAATGTTCTTCATATCACTAGCCAAGACTAAACTATGGTGATGCATGATGTTGATGTCCATTGTAGGAAGGGTGCATCCTAGGACACGACGATACCAGATGATTGATTTTGGATTGACTAGATGATAGGCTATTGATAGAAAGAGTTGACCAACTTGTTTACACACTGACCTAGACTTGAGACTTTCACGTTTGAGTATTCAATTTTCACTGCTAGACCTGTTACCGACTGTTTCACCAAAGGTTGAGGATGACGATTGATTTATTATGAGTGATGTTTATTGTGGGTGAAAGTGAGATGAGACAGATGGATTTTTTGAAAATTTGGATGTTTTTGATGTTTTGAAATGTTTTGAGGTTGTTTTTGGTATTTTTTAAGAAGTTTTACAAATGCTTTGATTTTCCAATTTTCTAATGTTTTTGGGGTTTTCTAAGATTTTATGAATGTTTTTGGATTTTGTGTCTCTGGGGCTGATCAAAGATTAGCCTTGCCTATGTTTAATCTTAGAGACGACATAGTTTGGATAGCATGTTTTTGAAGTTTTTCGGTTTTTGACTTGTTTTGGATTTTGATATGTTTTGGATGGTTTTTTATTTTCGCATGATTTTGATGATTTGGATATAGATATGTGTGATAATATCAGTTCTTTGTTTTGGGATTTTTTTAAAAACCAAGCTAGGGTTGATTGATCTGATTGATGGATTGATGATGATAACATTGTTGAGGATACACAACAATGCAATGATAGTTTTAAGAAACACAATGATTAGGATAGATATCCCAAGATGATGAGGGATTGACTAGATTTGATGATAATAACATTGTTGAAGATCCAAAAAATGCAAGGATAGTGTTAAGAAACATGAGGATTGGGAAGGATATCCCAAGATGATGATGGATTGATTGGATTTGATTAATCGTGATTCATGAAGCTTGGTTTGGAACAAAAGTTGTTTGAATGATTTGATGTGTCATTTGATGTGCAAGTTAGATGCGACTGATATTTGATTGTTTTGATTGATGTTTGATGAGAGATGAAGCTTGACAAGGAACATCTTCTCATCAAAACATGCCATGGGATAGTGATTTGGATTTATGCTCACAAATTCTTTGAACACTTTCATTTCATGTTTGTCAATGTTTGGATCACCACATAAGTTTGGAGGATATAGATCAAGATTTATTCCCAAAGCAAGATGTAAATATTTTCCCTCAGTATCTAGCAATGTATTAAATTCCATGGGTCAATGCTGGGATAGGTGTGTGGATGGATGGATATGGATTATCTTGCACTAAGATAAGGTGTTCGAATAAAGAAAGATCATTTGGATAGTACTTCATGGCTCAAATAATGCAAGGTAGGATAGGATCAATGAAAATGATTCATGTCAAGATGTTTACCATAAGCAAGTGTAAAATGTGCACCAAACTTTGTCAAGATCAAGATAATTTGGAAGATGGATGTAGATGGATGAAATGGATTGGATAAATGCTTAATGGGTGAATGGATTTATTATGGATGAGATGAGATGCTTTCACCCGAATTAGCACATGTAGATACTCAGTTCTACACATGACACCTATTTTCCAGGTTTTCATCATGGTATTTGTCCAAAGCACCACCATAGTGGTTTCACTAGAGGACGATTTTTTCTTTACTGTTTTTAATCCTTTTTTTTATTGGATTTTCATTTTATTTTTTTTTAATTTTTTTGAAAGATTTTAAGCTCATGTTGAACCACCTAGTGGTGCTGAAATAGATTCTTCTATCATTATATTCCATTGATATCATACCTGAAGAATTTTTTCCAAGATATATGCACTTGAATAAAACTTTTGAGCTTCTTGATCTGCTTTGTTGATACCGGATTTAACTTTGTCTTTGTGCATACATCACGATAGAGTTCCTTTTGAATCCTTATGATGAAGGGTTTTTTCCAATACATGTTCAATGTGAGAATTGTATATCATGCGTCGAGGCATGGATGGTGTGTGTTTAGGGATAAAAGATGGATTGGTTGATAGTTTGAAACCTTTGACTTTCCAAACTTGCGAAGATGAGCAATGATGGGTGGATACAAAAGTGTGCACGGGGTTAGGACCAACTGCTTTATATACTTTGTACATTGCTTGAGAAGAATGATTTTTCCTTTGTGGATATCTTTGATGGATAATTTTCCCTTTTTGATTTTTCCACATATCTTCTTTGACTGATGGAGTTTGATAGGGATAATATTTCTTTGGATTCTTTGGTAAACGTGTGTATTTGATTTGTCCATTATGCTTCTCAGCTTCTCTTTCTTTGATAATGTTCTATTTGATTTGATTCAAATCTTTCTTTTGATGTTGGTCCCAATTTGTGGATGGGGTGATGGGTGGATGAAGATTCATGACATGGTTGGTTGTAGTATTGGCATCAGTTTCATCATAAGGATTCTTTGTGCCCCCTATGTTGAAATTTTCTTGAGACGTAGTTTCCCTCACTATGGTGGTAGTGGCACCATTAATCCTTGATTCTGCTTGTTTTAAAATGTCTTGTTCAGTAAGCCTTCTTTGATAAATGTCTATTGTAGATGACGTTATTTCAATTTGTTGCTCTACTGACTATAGAATATCTTGTTTTGTCTGACCTATTTCCTTGAGTGGATAATGTTGGATATATTTATACATGATGTCCTTAGTCTAAATTTTGGATATATATGATCCTGATGTTGACAACTTAGTTTGATTGTAGGAATCAATAACCTACTCTTTTTGTGTAACAACATCAGGAGTAAAGGAATTCTGCTCTAAATGAATATCATCTACATGTCCATCCACAGAAAGAATCTTAGGAGGAGTATGTGCTATGTGGATATGATCATATTGTATAAATAGGAGAGTGTCCATTACATCATTGTAGTAGCTTGGAGATACAAATTCTTGATCTTGAATGATTTCATAATTGCTTTCAACATGCTTTGGATTAAGTTATTGACATGGGTCAGTTTCAAAGGATCCTTGGATATCTTTATTAGGAATGGGAAGTGGCTCAATATCCTCTAGACCATTGAGTTTATTTGGATCAAATGTTGAGTTGAAGATTCCTTCAATATCTGCAAACATGTCTTGGAAAGGACCATTGCTAGACTTTGGTGAAAGATGTTGATCATGTTTTGGAATAAATTCTTGAGATATGACCCCTAACTAATTGCATGATGTAGAGATATTTTCAACATGATTATTGGTCGATAGATCTTGATCTTTGTTTTCAACAATTGTGGTGGGGAGATTATCAATGCTATCATTAGTTATTGAATCCTGATCATTGTCCCTAATAGTTATTATTTTTTTATCAATAAGGTCTTGGATGATATTTTTGAGTCAAATACAATATGATGTTGTGTGTCACTTTGTTTTATGGAAATCACAAAGGTGATTTTCATTGTACCATGGCGGTTTCAGTAAGGGGTCTTGATAATTTTCATAGGTGGGAATTGTGATGAGTTTTTCTTGCACCAACTATTGCATGATCGATTTGATTGGTTTCCCAAGTGGTGTGTATTTTTGTTTGTTACCTTGTGAGATCTGTACTTTTAAATTGACCTTGTAGTGATTTATTTTGGAGATGTGGTGATTGATCTTTGACATGTGGTGATTGATCTTCGAGATGGGGTGATTGGGTTTGTTATTGATGTTGTTGATCTTGGTATCCAACCTCTTGACATTGGAGATATTGTTCTTGATGTGGTTGTGGACACAACTCAATGCTTTGATGACATTGTTTAACCAATGGAAGAGTGTTTATTTTGGAGTGAATATGTCTCTTGGCTCAATAATTCAATTAGTTTTGCAAGTGAAGCAAGTTGATCTAGAAAAAAATGATCTTGATTTTGATTTTGACTCCCTTGATATAGTTGATTTGGATTTTATTCAAAAAGATTTGGAATGTACACTTGTGGTTTTTACATGGGATCATGGAAAAACTTATTTTGGACAATGTTCTAAATTGGGGTGATGCTTAGATTTGGCATGATAGGGTGAAATTGAACATTGTTGTGATTGGGAATCACATTGCTTTGATTTAGGTAACTTTGATTTTGCATGGTGTTACCTTGACTTGGATCAATACATGGAGTCATTAACACCTTGTTTGGACTTTGAACAGCATTTGTATGATTCACAAACATATCAATCCCAAACTTTACCAAGTGTGGATTTGAAATTTTTATGTTTGGAAAAATTGTACTTGGTATCTTCACATTTGGCATGTATGGATTTGGTGGGATGATGTTGTTTTGTGGAAGACTCATGCATTGAGTGTTTGGTTGATATATTTGTAGGCTTGGACTTGGATTTAAGTCTACCATCGAGAAAGGTGTTCCAAACTTTTGACTAGGCATACCCACATTTGTTGTAGCATTGAGGTTTGTAGGAGATAATGATCCCATGTATGGATTGTATAAATGTGAGTTTTGATAATCCATTGGTTTTGTAAGGCTTTGATAGTTTAGTTGACTTAGATCACTCATGATGTATGAACCAAGTTTATATTCCATGTTCCTCTTGTGTTTTGACCTTGTTGACTTCTAAGTAATTTAGGACCAATGATGAGATGAAGGATGAAAGGGGTGAATGATATGGGTGTTGAAATTTTAAGATCCTTAGAGGAATACTAGACTTTAGGATTCTTTGGATTGGATTTGATTTGATTTGGATAATGGACTTATAAACCCCAAGATGTTGGATGTTATCTTAGAATAAACTTGTCCATAAGGATGATAATTTTACTAGATGTATGAGGAAGGATTCATCCACACACACTTAGCCAAACAGGGTGATTTTTATGTCGATTTGAAGGATTTTACCAAAAGTCTAGTACGAATGATTTTTCCAATGGTTCAAAAGTTGTTTGGGAGATGGTATTTGATTGATGTTTGAGATGGATGAAATGATTGGTTGTTTTTATCCTAAATGAACCTAAGAAGAACTTTGTTTACAAGACCAGGGTTTTGCAGAACATGCTTTTCCCTAAGAGTACTTCAAACCAAAAGATCAATGTTTTCTCAAAAGACCATAAGACAAAAGATAAAAAATCACATGTGTGGGGTACACTTGATTTCATCTTGATTAATGAATTTATTTTGTAGACACCGAAATTTGGTTTAAGCCTGTGACTTCAATATTCTTCATAATTTGTATTCTTCTATTGATTAAATAATGTCAATTATTTAATTATTCTCTATAGTCTTCATTTCTTCTATTAATTAAATAATCTTAATTATTTAATTAATTCACATTTTCTTTATTCTATTTGATTAATTAAATAAACAATTTTTATTTAATTATGTTACTAATTAACCGTATCCTTCTTGTCAAATTAAATAAATTCCTATTTAATTTACTTTATCATACTTCAACTATAATTAAATAAATTATTTATTTATTTAATTATTCATTTAAATCCCTTCATCATTTAATTAAATAAATATTATTTATTTAATTATTCTTCAAAGATCAAATCTTGAATTAAATAAATTATTTAATTCATGAATTCTATTTTAACGCATTCCTCTATATTTAGATAATTGTGTGAGTTATCTAAGTATTCACTTCGACTCGACTTGACATCTATTTTAATCGCTCAGTAACTCTTGATTTAATGTCTGAGTGGCATTCTCGAGTAATCTCTTTGTCAAATCATTCAATCGTCTAGTTCTAACTCAATTGTGTGTACATGCAGATTAATTAAATATTCTTATTTAATTAATTAAACCTTGTGTGTGCATTTAAACAAGAGTTGCTTTAATCAATCTTTATCTTTGTCATGCAAAGATAATTCTTCTGTTTTCAAATACCAAACTGGAAGATTAAATCATTTATTTAATCTTTAATTCTATTTCTAATTTTTATCACTCATGTCACTACTAACAGTTATTAGAATGCATTTCTAATTTGTTGATCTCAACTGTCTGTTGATCTTTTGATCCTGACCTGTCGTTCGAATAATTAATTTTCTATAAATTGATCTGTCATTCTTCATTCCAATCTCTCTCATGAAATCTTATGACTTTTGAGAGCACTTATCTTGAATCTTCGATGTTTTGCTAAATCACTATCTTAGGCTATACTTGCACGAACTTATGAGAAATCTGAGGGAAATTATACTACACAAGAAAAATGGAGAAGGGAAATCGAGATGAATCATGGAAATACGTAGCAATTTGGTGAGATTGTTTTAGTTTGTTCATGTTAATACTTTCCTTTGTTCTTTGTTGCTTAGCATTAGATTTGCATTTAGATTTACCATTGCATTGTTTGCTCTAATATGTCTTTTTGCACTTTCTTGGTGTTACATTTGGTGAACCCGACGTGAAGACACCATCTTCGCATATCTGTAGACTTTTATTTTGATTTTTATAGGTTTTTCGTATGGAACGACACATCAGCTTAATGAAACGCTGCAATTGAAATTCATAGACGCGTCAATTTGATGAAGCGACACAATTGATTTCTTGAACCTCATTTGACACTAGAAATAATGCATCTGCAAAATCCTAAATCACAATTGACTGGTAAATACCGTGACACAATTGAAGAGAATATCGATGCATCTGATTGGTAACATAGCAACACAATTGACTGGTAACCTTTATTTCTGTTTTGGGAAATATGAAATTTTCAATTAATTTGTGTGTTACTAATATCTAATTTTCAGCATGTGGCCTTTTGGAAGTTAACAAGTTTTTGCAGGATGATTGAAAAAGACGATATTGAAAACTACTAACGAATTTTTCTGCAAGACGCTTGTCGAAGACCCTAGTTAATTTTTTGAAACAGATTGTCTGGTAGTGTAGTAAATCTTTCGTTTGGATTAAAATTAACAAGTGTCTACTGTGTTTGGTGTGAAAGCACATCTGTGTAATTACCCTTACGATTTGGTACATCAAAGTATCCTCTCTCCTTCCGCATTCGTGTGATCCTGGGTGTAAGAGAAATGGTTACCAACTCTAGAACTTGGGCTTGTTTTGGTGGGAAAAAGTACTCACCCCAGGATGACTCAGACCGGTAGCACCCTGAACTCGAGGGACTTCCAGCCAGTATATAAAAGTGGATTCTTGGGGAAAGTCCAAGAATCATGCATATGGTTCCGACAAGATGGATTCGAAATGGGACTCTCGCCGCATGGATCATTCCCTATGAATGGAATTCCCATATTAAACACCTTTTGTTTTAGAGACCAACCATTCTATTGGCTGTTGCTTGGTATAGTGTAGGGTACAATGTCATGCCCGAAGACACTCACTACTGATCCCCTTGAGTAGAGATAATAGTTCTTGGGAGGTCATTTCCCAAGAATTCAAAATTGGTGTGCTCGAAAGACATTAATGAGCCATGGAGGGGAGCCAATGCCACCAAATTTCTAAGCTATCTGCTCTCAAGAAGGAAAGGTGTTTATCACCAATCCAGGGTATTTTTGTGGGCTATACCAAGTATACAAACCCTAGGCCTTTTGACCTATTAGCATGTACTTGTCTGTTGTCAATCTAAACATTCTTTGAGTCCAAATCAAACTGAAAACACTTTGTCTTATGATTGTTCTTGTTTTCCAAAATTTGATCACGAGAAAAATGCTTGGTTTTAAAATCTCATCACTGAAAATACACAGAGAGTCACAACTGTTCACCAGAAGGTCACAATTGATTTTTAGAGTCACATCTATTTAAATTTGAGTCGCATTTGTTATTACGAGTCACATCAATTTAACTTTGAGTCGCATTTGTTATTACAAGTTGCATCTGTTTAACTTTGAGTTGCATCTGTCAGTTAGGGTCACATCTATATAGCATAAAGTCACATTTGCTAGATCAATTTGCAATTGTTTTGAGGAAAAACTGCATATGTCATATTCTGAGTCGCAACTGTCATTACGAGTTGCATTTGTTAGAAGGTTAACCGCATCTGTTAGAGTCACACATTGAACTTTACCAGAGAAACGCAATTGATCACTGGAAAACCACAACTGTTAACCTAAACCGCATCTATGAAATCCCGCGACGCATTTGTCTGATTATCAGAAAATCAGAATTCACAGTCACTATCCAATCAACACGATTATACCAGTTTCAGTTGTCTTTACACAAATAGTCCTTGAACAGAAACCTAAAATGATTTGCTCAATTTTCCATCCTTTAGGTTCATTCGGTCATTACCATAGTTGTCTTAATTCAGAGCTTAGTTTCATCTTAGAATACATATTACCTTGCATTAAACTTTGAGAAAGGTCACTTTTATGAACTTTAGGATTAGTCCACCATCTACACTCTAGAAAGGTCATAGTGTTAATGAAATCTATCATTGAACCTAGTTTTATCAGTTTATCCTTTGTCCTACAGAGAGTCCTCCTAGCTCATCAGTCTAGTTAGGAAAATCAACTTATCTTTGATCCTCGTCCTATATTGGTTCCTTGACTTAAACTAAATTGACGCCTTGGTTAGACTTTAGATAGTTAGTCCCTTTGTCTTGGGTTTATAGAATTGATTATTTTAGAACCTTGCTTAGGCCTTGCATCTTTAGATTTTAGGCTAGTGTCATCCTAGAACATTCCTTATTTTGAATACGAAAATCCCAAAAACATAGACTAGAGTCATACTATTCATAGATATAGTTTTGCATTTCTCCCATATTGAGCTTGTCTTACATGGTTGAAACTAGGTCTAAGAGAAGAGAGAGAGAAAATGTGTCAAACCCAAACGAATTCATCAATCCATTTTCTTCAAGACCTCATAAGACTCTATTAGACAAATTCACTACTAGAAACACTCAAGGACATATTGCAGTAGAGGACATAGAGGCCGCCGCATAGGACCCTGAGTTTGTCTCTTTCGTAGATGAGTACCTAGCAAATGATCGACAATGATACTTAGCCAAATTGCTAGCTGAAGGCGCTACCTTACCTATAGGATTTGATATCAGCACCTTACAAACTCCACCTACACAAGGGACAAATACCACGACTGCTAGTACTACTATACCTCAGGTCAGCACAACTATGCCATCTAGCACACCTACACAAAGTACAACAGTCCATATGTCCCCATTTGGTACATCTAGTATTACATCAAGATTTAATTTCACTATAAGGGCTTCATCATCCACTCCCTTCGGTCCTCTTGTTGGGAGTAAAAGGCCTAAAACCTCAGCCTCTACAACTTATGTCGGTGTCACAAGTTCACAGTCAACAGTCATACCTAACGCTAGTATCACAAGCACCATACCACAGTCAATGGCCATACCTAGTGCTCTAGTCACTAGTACTATACCATAGATTACACAAACAGGAGGCATTCCCTCCTTCCAATATGGCAATCATAATCCATTCATGCAGATTCTGAGTCAAAATCCATTCTCCCAAACTGGTACTCAAAATCCATTCACACAGATTCTGAATCAGAATCCATTCTCTCAGATCGGTGGTCATGATCCATTTGCATAGATTCCAAGACACCAATCATTTACACAAATTCCCAATCAGAACCCCTTTTCCCAAAGTGGTACTCAGAATCCGTTTACACAGATCCCAGGTCAACACCAATTTATGCAGATTCTAGACTAGAACACATTTACAAACATTATGAATCCAAATCCACCTCAGATGCCAATGTTAAATCAAAACTCATCATGAGACTTTGGATTTCAGAATGCATACACGGATCCACATAATCCCCCTAGCAAATCTTTGACCCAAGTTGACATCTTACAAACACAAATGCATGCATTACAAATGCAAATGGATAATATGTTAGTGTCAACTAAGAAATTGTTTTCAACAAAGGACATATGCCCATTCCCCTTTGATAGATCATTGTACATGACCCCTTTCCATCACGGATATGTCATACCAAATCTCCCTAAGTACAATGGCAAATGAAATCCAATAGAACATATAAGAGAATTTTCTACCATATGCATAGATGTCGCTTATGACCCCACGTATCTTATGAGGCTATTTCCAAGAAGTCTTGTAGGAATTGCACTAGAATGGTTTTTGGGTCTAGATTCTAGCATTAGATCTTGGGGTGAACTGGTTGAGAAATTTATGGAGCAATTCTCCTTCAACATGGACCATGAGATAAATATAGCAACCTTGTGTCACACAACACAAGACAAAGGTGAATCATTCATTGATTTCTTCCAGAGATGGAGGACTATAGCTAGTCGGTGTCCTGTCGAGATACCTAAGAAACAAAAAGTTACTATGTTCCAAGAAAACCTTCATGCGAAACTAAGGAGTAACTTAAGGGTACATTATTGTACGTCTTTTTTAGAACTAGTAGAAAAAGGGGTTATAATAGAGAAGGATCTCATTGAAAAGGGTGAACTCAAGACATCAACATCCAATAGAAAATTGATCGTACAAAACACCCCCACTGACAGAAACAGATTTTGGTCTTGCAACAAAAATATCACCAATGATGGGGTGGTTGATGCTAAAACGCTACAAGCAGGACCCCTCCTCACATTACAAGGACCTCATAATTTTTCCAACAAGCTTAATGTTGTCAATCAACCTCCTAATGTGGTCCAAAATACTCAATGTCCACAACAAAGAAGATTTCAAAAACGTGAGTTCACTCCCTTAGGCGAACCCATTGAGTCAGTGTTCAAACAACTGTTACAACATAATCTTATATAGCTGTAGGAACCAAGACAATACTATCCAGGAAAATTTAAACTAGCTTGGTGGGATGACAATGCCTTTTGTGATTATCATATAACTAAGGGACATAACCTACAAAACTATCGACAACTGAAGAATATCATACATGATCTTGTCGAAAGGAGAATTATTGAAGTTAGTGGACAAAAACAAAAGTCATCCAACACTCATCATCAAGTATTTTCTGACCCACTACATGACCATGGGAAAGGAACTGTCCCCAGTTCGAGTACTAAGACCAATATGTCAGCCAACTATGCCAATGTCAAGCATGATTATAATAGTGGAAAAATCATTCACTTCCTTTGCGTCGCTGATGAGAATATCAATACCATTATTATCAATACTAATCCTGAGTGTGCAGTCAATACTCATCATACTAAGTTCACTATCCAAGGCCCTCCATCACAACAAACACCCCAACCTTCCAAGTTACAATATAACCTTCTTGACCAGTTGGGGAAGACCCCAGCCCAAATCTCAATCTTGGAATTGTTGTGTATTTCCCCTGAGCATCGATCTATCCTCGATAAGGCTTTATAGAACACCACGGTCCCTAATGATCTTGATGTTAATCATTTCCAGGGAATGGTGGGCTACTTGACCAATAATCACCATGCCACGTTTTCTGAACAAGACTATGCAACTAAAAAGATGAACCACAACAACGCTTTACATCTAGAAGTCCTTGTTGATGACACCAAAGTTAGACGAGTTTTGGTAGATGGAGGAGCAGGGTTAAATCTGTGCACTTTAAAACTAATTAAGGCCTTAGGTATATTAGAAGCATGTGTAGACATGACCAAGAGTATTGTCATTAAATCTTATGATGATGAGGAATGAAAATCAAAGGGGGTGGTAACACTTCCTATCAGAATTGGTCCTGCAGTAATGAAGACAAAGTTCCAAGTCTTGGATCTCACCCTTCCTTATTACCTTCTGCTAGGTAGACCATGGATTCATGCCATGAAGGAAATCCCTTCCACATATCATCAGTGTCTTAAATTCCCTTACAATGGCACATAAATAACTATAGATGGTGATCTAGATCCCTTCCAATATTGCTCCAATCTAAAAGAGATCCCCCAATGCCAAGTGCCAGTAAACCAAGAGGCCTCATCATCCAATTCATCCTCCTATGATGATCCAGCCACACTCACTCAAACATCTATTTCACCCTCAATTCCTACTATTCCTAGGGTTGTGATCCAAGACAAGGGTTGTGGAGAGTATTACATGAAGACTTCTTATTGTGTTTGCCATTTGATCCCTCCTAAGACATATGGTTTACCTACATCAGATTGGGAAAAATCTATGGTCACTATACATGTTCCTCCCACAACAAATTTCATCAAATGAGGAGAATTAAGCAAAGATGTCGTAAATACAAAAGATGTCACTTCCTAGCTGTATAGGGAAGATGATGAGGAACCCCTCTTACTTGCTCATATTCCTACAAAACTATATGGAAAGGGTTTCAAAATCATGCAAAGAAAAGCATATGATGGATAGAGTGGTTTAGGCTTAAACTAAGATGGGAGGATTGAACCAATATTTGTTTCTCAATGGCCAAAAGGAGTAGGGCTAGGGTTTCAACCGATTCAGATTGGCGTTCCTAGTACCCCATTACCCTTACTTGAGGAAGTAAGTGCTTTAGAAGATATTAAGACATCTCACGAACCAGTGGACCAATATCATTGTGACTCCCCCGACTTTAACAATTATGAGTGGCATTCCCTATCCTCTACTTCTTCCATGGACCTTGGCCAGTTATTTGGAGAACTTGACTTGATGTTAAGTTCCTCACCAAATCCCTTGAATTCATGTCCACCAAAGAAAATGACAAAAGAGGAATGGTTTAAACACTACTATTGGGAATCACTTGATCCTACCTCTTGGCAACCTGAGCCACCTATTTTCGATAGTCAAACCTTGGCATTAGGCCCACCTATCCATCCACCTAGACTCAAACCTAAGAGAAAAAAGGACTTGGTACAAGACTTTTGTAACCACATGAATAATTCAATCTTTACCTTGACCCCATTAAACTTTGACAACTCTGACGATGACATTCCCTTAGTCTATCCCCAACTCATTGATTGGGATCAACAAGACACACCCGTCTTAGACATTTTTGAGAACGAAGAAGCAATTGTTGAGTTCCTGGGATTATGAGAAGGCATACCAAATGGTGATCATAAGGATTTTTTTACTATTGAATTGGAAAACAAACCATATTTTGGGGAATTTGTTCAACCCTCTAGTCGCAAAAATGAGAAAAAGAATAAACAAAATAAAAAGGATGAGTCTCTAGGTGAAAACTGAAAGGCACCTTTAGACAATGAAAAAGTAAAAAGAAAGGACGCATCCGAAGGTGAAAACCCCTCTGAGGCACCTAAGGATGGAGGATTGAACATTCTCTTCGTTGCACAGGAAAAGTCACTCATGCTCGTTGAAGAATCAGTAGAAGTCAACATAGGTACCAAAGAGAATCCTCGACTGGTTTATTTTGCAACATCATTGACAACAGAAGAGCAGCCAGAGTTCCATAACTTCTTTGCACAGAGACATATAAATTTTGCTTGGTCATATGCCGAGATGTCGGGGTTGGATCCTGAACTTGTTCTGCATCATTTTCCCTTACAACCAGGTGCCAAACCAGTGAAACAAAAATTGAGAAAAATGCACCCATAGATTGCTTTGTTAGTCAAGGCAGAACTCAAGAAACTCTTAGACGTTGGTTTCATCAGATCTATCGACTATGCAGATTGGATTTCCAATCTTGAACCAGTCACTAAACCAACTGGGGGCATCTGCATCTGTACTGATTTTAGAGATATCAACAAAGCTTATCCTAAGGATGACTTCCCTTTGCCTAACATAGACATGATAGTTGACATGACAGCAGGATATGAGATGTTGTCCCTTATGGATGGATTTTTAGGATATAACCAGATCATAATTGCAACTGAAGACCAACCTAAGATGGCTTTCACTTGTCCTTGGGGAACGTATTGTTGGGATGTTATGCCCTTCAGACTCAAGAAAGCTAGAGCAACCTATCAACACGCCATGACTACTATCTTTCATTATCTAGTACACACTCTTATGGAGGATTATGTCGATGACCTTATTGTAAAATCCAAGACAAGGGTAGAAAATTTACAGGTTTTAGACAAGATATTTTAGAGGCTGGAGAAGTATAAAGTGAGACTCAATCCAAAGAAATGTGTGTTTGGAGTCAAGTTAGGAAAGTTGTTAGGTTATATCATTTCTAGACGAGGAATTGAAGTGGATCCGGCTAAGGTAAAAGCAATCATGGACATGCCTCCACCCACTAATCTTAGTCAACTAAGGACATTACAAGGAAGGTTGCAATCTATCAGAAGATTTATAGTGCAGTTAGTAGATAAGACTCATCCTTTTCAACATCTACTTAAGAAAGGAGTACCCTTTGCATGAACAGCTAGGTGTGGAGAGGCTTTTCAATTGATTAAAGAATATTTACTCACACCACCTATCTTAATGCCACCTGTTGAAGGAAAACCATTGATTCTTTATATTATAGCAACCCATTCATCACTCGGAGCATTGCTTGCACAGAATGATGATGAAGGTCATGAAAGGGCAGTCTATTATATCAGTCAGACTTTGGTAGGTTATGAGCTCAACTATAGTACCATTGAATGTGTCTGTCTTGCAGTAGTATTTGCTACTCAAAAATTGAGGCACTATATGCTAAACCATCAAACAATGTTGTTTGCTAAAATAGACCCTCTAAATATCTTCTCAGCAAGGCAGCATTAACAGGGTGACTGGCCAAATGGGTTATGATACTTAGTGAGTATGATATCCAGTATGTAGAAAGAAAGGCTATTAAAGGATAGGTCATTGCTGATCAGTTAGCTGACACACCCATACAGGTAGATCACCCATTAGTTGCAGACTTTCCTGATGAGTTCATATTCACAATTGACACAAACATAACATGGAAATTGTACTTTGATGGCTCACATACAAATCATGGTTCAGGGGCTGGTATACTGTTTATTACACCACAGGGTGATTCCATCCCTAAGTCATTCAGGATTGCATTTCCATGCACTAACAACATAGCAGAGTATGAAGCTCTAGTGACAGGGTTATGCATGGCAGTCAAGTGGAAAATTAAGAACCTACAGGTATATGGTGATTCCCAACTGGTAATTAGATAGGTAAATGATGATTATGAGACTAAGGATGAGAAGCTTGATCCATACAAGCACATGGCTGATAGCTTTAAATAGTACTTTGACAAAGTTGAATTTCATCAAATACTTCATGTTTTAAACAGGGCAACAGACGTTATGGCTACAATTGCATCACTTCTTGACATTCCTAACAATGTGCCTAAGTTTGAGTTCTTGGTAAAATAGCTTTTGGTCCCAGACTACGATATCCTAGATTCTGAAATGGTGTGTGACATTGTTGGTCCTGATTCCCTATGGTACAAAGAAATCTATGATTACCTTCATGCCGAAGTCATATCCACTGGCCTATCAAATAACCAATGTAGGACATTCCTCCACAAGTCAGCCAAATACACCATCGTCGGAGACACCCTATATAGACGCACCTTAGATAATACCCTCCTGAGATGTCTTGATTTTACTGAAGCACAAGAAACCTTGCGTGAGGTGTATGAGGGTATCTGGTTCCCATTCTAGCAGTCCTACCTTAGCCAAAAAGATTATGAGACTGGGTTATTACTGGCCTACTATGGAAAAAGACTCATATGTTTTTGTAACAAAATGCCGCCAATGCCAAGTTCATGGAGACTTGATACATGCACCAACACAGGAGCTCTGTCCTATAACGTCACCATGGCCCTTTGACCAATGGGGACTTGACCTCATAGGTAAGATCCACCCCAACTCATCAAATGGACACAAATTCATTATCACTGCCACAGAGTATTTTATGAAGTGGATTGAAGCCATTCCTATGACATACATTACCGGCACAGAGATTTCTAAATTTATCCTAAACTATATCATCTGTCGGTATGGTGTCCCTCAATCCATAATCACTGATAATGGCCGCCCATTTAAGAACCAAGAAGTCCGCCACCTGTGTGATGAATTTCATATCCAGCATCACTTTTCCACTCCATACTACCCACAAGGTAACGGCCAAGCAAAGGCATCTAATAGGACCATCATTAGAATCCTCAAGAAGACTGTCAATGATGCTGGTCATGACTGGTATTTACAGGTCAACCCTGCCTTATGGGCTTATCGCGCAAGTATCTGTATTCCTATTGGTGCTACTCCATATTCACTTGTATTTGGTTCTAAAGCTATTATGCCTATTGAGGTTGAGATTCCTTCTCTAAGGGTATCCCTGAAAGGCCACATTGATGATGAAGAGTACCAAGTATCAAGACTCCATGAGCTAGAATTCCTGGATGAGCGAAGACAGAAGGCACTAGACCATCTTCAAGCATATCAAAGTCGCCTTTGTCATAGCTATAATAGGAAGGTATGAACAAAACATTTGACATTGGTGACCTGGTTTTAATGGAGAACCCAAATAATCAAGCAGAAAGGGAAAAATCAGGAAAGCTTGAACCAAATTGGTTAGGACCTTATGTGGTTATGAAAGCTTTTGGATCAGAAGCGTACCAACTCTCTACTCCTGAAGGGGAACCATTGTCCTCACCAATCAATAGTCTGCATCTGAAGAAGTTCTACGCATAGCTTCTAGGAGCCTTTGTCTTAATTAGCAAAAATACAAAAAAATCAGAAAATCACAAAAATATTTATCAAGGTGAAAACCTGGCAAACAGGCATCTTGGTAACACCAAAAAAATTAGATAATCTAGAAAATAGTAAAGAAAAATCATTCGTCCAATAGTGAAAACCACTTCGGTGGCACTTTGGATAGGTACCATGGTGAAAACCTGGCAAACAGGCACCATGTGTAGTTAACTCTGCTCCTTTGTCTACTATTATTCTAATCTAGTCCTTATCATTGTACATAGTCCTTATTATTGTATATAGTCCACGGCCATGTACATATTCCACTTCCCTATACATATCCCTATCCCTGTACATACTACCTATCCCTATACATATCCTTTATCTTTTATATCCATCGCTTGTAAATACCATTCGTAATAAGTGGTAGTCTTTCCCATAACTTGGAGCGATTGACATCAAGTGCATTTCATATCCCCAATTTTATCCTATTCATAATCAATTGATCTTATTCTCGATTGGGGGAAAACACTTGACATGTGTCATATTGGTTCTTACATTGGATATGTTGAAGACATAAAACCATGGAAAATCCACAAACATAGCAAAATGACCTGAAAAAACACAAAAACATCAGAAAACTTCAAAAAGACAAAAAAATCAAAACATTTCAAAAAAAAATCCAAAAAAAATAGAGTAAAAGTCAATCGCACTTGTCAGTCTTTGTCATTTGTTGAACTACATTGCCTCTGTGACTGGACGTAGGCAAGGCCATCTACTAATGTGCCCCCGAGGCATTAGGTCAGTCTATTTAGGTTAGTCTGTATAAAATCATGATTCAATCCATATTTCTATATGACAAGGTCATTGGTTGTGTTGAACTACAAGGTCTCTGCGTGTATAACGTAGGCAAGGCCATCAATCGATGAGCCCCCGAGGCCGCACTAGGTCAGTCCATTAGGGTTCATCACATTCATTTTCACACACGTCTTCTATTTGTAGTTAGTCTTGTCAGTCAAAGTCAAACTACAAGGTCTCTGCGTGTACAATGTAGGCAAGGCCATCAATCGATGAGCCCCCAAGGCCGCACTAGGTTAGTCCTTTAGGGTTTTTTTGTCACACAAAGTCAATTGTCAACGCATCGTCTCAAGTCATGCATCAATCTGGTGAACAAGTCATCAATGTCTCTAAGTCAAATCAAACAACTTTCCAAACAAAATAACCAAAACAGATCAACTAATGTCTGCTACAGGATATGTCCTTCCTGGAAATAGACATCATCATCGCAATCAACCTATATCTTATTCAGGATGGGTCCTTCCTGAATACTGATATCAGCAAAACAATCTATGTCTTATACAGGATGATTCCTTCCTATATATCAACATTGTCAAACAATCAAACATAGCCTTACACAGGTTATCACATCAACGGTATTTGACTCAATGTCTTATACGATGTATGTCTTTCTGAAACTAGGCTTTTTCATGCCTTATACAGATAGTCATAACATCGAAACCAGACTCACTTTATCAAGTATGTGTATCTCCTAATATCAAGCTCTACCAATCAATCCTTTTATCAATCAAAACAAATCAAACAAACAGATCAAGTTTTGGAAAATATTTTATTGGCTTCTTGACTTTATGGCTTATTTATATTATCATTTATCTTGAATTGATGACTAGGAATTATGTTACTAGCTTTCTCAAGGATGTCCCATGAGGGATTTAGAGAAGCAACGATGTATACAAATTCTATTTTATTTGACTATTTTCTGTCGACTATTTTTTTAAATTTGATTTTGAGTCATGTTACTAGTTTCCTCAAGGATGTCCCATGAAGGATTTAGAGGAGCAATGACGTCTCATGACCCATCTTTTACTTTGTTTGCCGTCTGTGGTTTGTCCTAACAAAAAGACTGAGGCAACTTGTGCCCTTAGTATGAGTTAATGACAATCCTTGTCTGTGACTATTTGTTATTAGCAAGTGGATGACCTTGCACACCTTGATTTATGTCATATCATGGTGTTTTTCTCCATTTGTATTAGTCCCACCCAATGATGATAAAGTGCAATACCTTTTGTGATATAGTGAAACATTGAAGATTGCTAATACTAACACCTATCTCTTGTCTTTTGTTCTTTCTCGATCTTTCTTTCCACACTAACAGTTCTTCTTTCTTGCATTATGATGGAGTCCTGTGACAAAACATTATACATCATCCTGCATCAATGTACATGTTAGAAAAATACATACATATAGGAATATTTCATATCTAGATCATCATGGCATAATAGACATTCATCATCAAACAATACATACCATAAGCATTCCATGTACAATGTAACTATAAATATATGTATCATATTACATTGGTATAAGCATCACATGTAGCTGGAATTATACATATAACATCATATTGCATCTCATAATTTGTAAATCGCATACATCATATAGAATCAACATTATATCATTAGCTGCATAAACATCATAAAATAAATATGCTCATCCATCACATTGGCATATCATATAAAAATCACATGTATAAATAAAGAATGCATAATCAATACATAGAAATGCATATCATGAGAATCACCGCCAAAATCACATATATATATATATCTTGCTCAACCGTGTCACTTCACAATGTCATAATGTATTAATAATACATGGAAGCCAGCAAGCTATAGGATCACAATACAATGTCTCGATGCATCTCAAGAAATATCCCTATCCTGAACTGCCACTGCTATCATTCCTGGAGTGTGTGGAGGAATGATGATGGGAACCCGACGACCTGTGAGCCAAGGGAGGTCTGTCATACGGACCTGCTCTGCGTGGCTGCTCCACCCCCTCTGCACTAACTGTCCTAGTGTGGGTCCTGGTCTGGGACCTGCTACTATGTGCCTCTGAGAAACTAGGAGCCTGTCTCTCTGATGGAACCTCTGCCTCATAAAGATCCCGATAATATCTCTCTCTCTCCCTAGCTCTAACTAGCTCTCTGGCAAAGGCAACTGACGGCCCAGTACATAAGGCTCTAAGCTCTAAGAATCTCTGCTCTGTCTCCTATCGCTGAGCTATAGCCTGATCTCTATCCATGATGGCTTTGTCCCTCTCCATCTGATATGCATCCCTCTCTGACATTAGAACTCTCATATGCTCCTCCAAGGATGCAACCTGAACACGCAATGTATCTGTTTCTGGATCCACCGCCCCTGTCTCATCCTGTCTGCCCCTCACTCTCCCATCCTCCTCATCTATCTCCTCTAGGATCTGATCATAAACCTCTCTCTCATGATCATCATCATCCTCATCATCCTCCTGGTAGGTGCCCAATAAACCCAAGGCGTCAATCTCTACCTCCTCTCTGCCTGCCTCCTCGGTACCTACCTCCTCCTCTGCTAGGATGTCTGGAATAGCCGCCTCTATAGGCTGCACCTCCTCTCCACCTATCACAGTATCCACCTCCTCTCCTCCTCTACCAATGTTTGGTATGGCCACATCCTCATCTCCTCATCCCTCCTCATGGATCGGTGACAATGGTGGCCCTCGTCCCCTCCGACCACGTCTCCCTCTCCTACCTCCACACCGTCCACCTCGGCCATCATCTCCTCCATCACCACGGCCTCCTCTGTCTCCCTGACCTCTACCTCTACCATGCCTACCTCGTGGACCTTTCCCTCACCGCTCTATCGGCGCTAGCTGCTCTGGATCTATCAGCAGAATCGGTTTGTGTACTACCCACCACTAATCATACTCCTCTGTGGTCCCTGGATCTACTGGACCATCCCTCCATCCACATGGAACTACCTGTAGTGCATCAATGTTAGCCTCTACTATGGCAATAGGAATCTCTGGACCCCATAGGGGGACCTCTCATGATGATCTCGCAAACTTTACCCATCCTCTAGGTACATCCTACACCTCTCCAAACTGCCGTAGGACACGATCTGGCAACTGATGCTCTATAATGTGGACATGTGACACTATCTGCCCAACCAAGAACTGTATCTATTAGCAAAATGAAAAATGTTCATCCTCGTCTGACCACTCGACACAGCCCAAGTATGGTCTCCAGGTAAACTACACCATCGTGTCTATAGCATTCCTGAAATAACCTGTGTCTCCTATGTGAGGCTGAGTATTCACCCCCACATAATGGAAGGCGTACAAAGCACCATGTGGTACATCTACTATCACCAGTGGCTAAAAGATCGCCATGTGTTCCCATGCCCATACTATCACGAGTGTGATACCACAACTCATGGACTGTGCCTCTCGGTAGGCAATATCATGCAAATGAAAGTATAACATCCCGAGCAGACATGAACCCCAAGCATACACCACTCGATGCTCTAGCATGCCTACTAGAATCTCCCCCCACCCCATGGAAAAACCATGACCTCGGCAGTTAGGAAGTATTGTACTGCCTATCAATGTACATAATAGATAGTCTAGCTGCCTATACCTCTGAGCCAACACACGCCGCCTAATCTCATAGTCGTCAAATCCTAACTGCCTAATGTCCACATGTGGGTAGTATCTGCACATCTCGGGTGCACCCCTCTAGGTATCATACGTCACCCGTGTGCCTCTAATAGGAAGTCTGAGAATCCTATAGACATTCTCTAGGGTAACAGTCATCTCTCCAGTTGATAGGTGGAAAGACGATGTCTTCGAGTGCCACCACTCACACAAAGCTGTCAATAATCCCCGATTTGCCCGAATCTGGGGCATGTTTGTCACATGAAGTAGACCTAGGTGCCATAGGATCCATTGCTTTGCTGGCCGCAAACTATCTCTGAATCAAAATGTCGTCGGTCTCAACTCCCATGTATATATCGTGTCTAGCGCAACCTGCAATGGCATTATACATGCCTCATGTCAGCCTCAATCATCTATTCTAGTGTAAACTAACTATACTAACTACAATTCGAATGCGTTGTTATTTTGCACATGCGTCATTATTTTTCACATGCGTCGCTATTTAACATATGCGGTGCATAACATACACATGCGTCATTTTATTACTCACATGCATCATTATTTTTCAAATGCGGCTAATTATATCACACATGCGTTGCATTCTAACATATGTGTTGAAACAAACAAACAATGCGTTGCGGGATATTCAAATGCATTTAATAATTAACAAATCCAGCTATTCTAAATGCACATGCGATACATATTATCAAATGCGGTTCATAAATATACAAATGCATTGAACCATAGACTAACTATGCAAAACAATTAACGTGAAATTGCAGATGCAGCTTTTCGCACGCAAATGCCTCGGTCACGCACACAAATGTGGTGTTCTAACAAAATGATGCATAACAAAAACTTGAATTAAATGCATGAAATTACGTGCAAATGGAAAATTTCAAAAGCCAAGTTTGAGGTACATACCATGGGATCCGCGTCGACTGGCCTCTGGAAGGTATGGATCCTATATGCGCGATGGTGAGTGTTCAAAATGGACGACATCCTCGCTATGGGTGCAGAGCAAATTCTCAATTCTAGGGCTAAGTGGGTGAAAATGAATTGGTTTTTACCCGTATTCCTATATATACCTAGGGCTTAGGTGGCATTTCTTTCCTACTGGCCGTGTTAACTTCCCATTTTGATCAGCCCGTACCCGTCCCTAACATTTCTAACCTCATTTCTGCAAACTCCATTGTATTTCTAGCCATCCAATGGCCTAATCAGGATTATTTCCAAATTTTTATTAAATTTTTGAAAATTTGTCAATTTTTCCGAGGGGGCATACCTTCACCTATTTTACACTGGGGCATTACTGGGGCATATTTCTTATCAATTTTCTTTGACACAACACTGAAATGACATTGTATCAAAGAGGGGCAAATGTAGACACCGAAATTTGGTTTAAGCCTGCGACTTTAATATTCTTCATAATTTGTATTCTTCTATTGATTAAATAATGTCAATTATTTAATTATTCTCTATAGTCTTCATTTCTTCTATTAATTAAATAATCTTAATTATTTAATTAATTCACATTTTCTTTATTCTATCTGATTAATTAAATAAATGCTTTTTATTTAATTATGTTACTAATTAACTATATCCTTCTTGTCAAATTAAATAAATTCCTATTTAATTTACTTTATCATACTTCAACTATAATTAAATAAATTCTTTATTTATTTAATTATTCATTTAAATCCCTTCATCAATTAATTAAATAAATCTTATTTATTTAATTATTCTTCAAAGATCAAATCTTGAATTAAATGAATTATTTAATTCATGAATTCTATTTTAACGCATTCCTCTATATTTAGATAATTGTGCAAGTTATCTAAGTATTCACTTCGACTCGACTCGACATCTATTTTAATTGCTCAGTTAACTCTTGATTTAATGTCTGAGTGGCGTTCTCAAGTAATCTCTTCATCAAATCATTCAATCATCCAGTTCTAACTCAATTGCGTGTACATGCAGATTAATTAAATATTCTTATTTAATTAATTAAACCTTGTGCATGCATTCGAACAAGAGTTTCTTTAATCAATCTTTATCTTTGTCATGCAAAGATAATTCTTCTGTTTTTGAATACCAAACTAGAAGATTAAATCATTTATTTAATCTTTAATTCTATTTCTAATTTGTATCACTCATGTCACTGCTGACAGTTATCAGAATGCATGTCTAATCTGTTGATCTCAACCATCCGTTGATCTTTCAATCCTGACCTGTCGTTCGAATAATCAATTTTCTATAAATTGATCTATCATTCTTCATTCCAATCTCTCTCACAAAATCTTATGACTTTTGAGAGCACTTATCTTGAATCTTCGATGTTTTGCTAAATCACTATCTTAGGCTATACTTGCACGAACTTACGAGAAATCTGAGGTATTTTATACTACACAAGAAAAATGGAGAAGGGAAATCGAGATGAATCATGGAAATATGTAGCAATTTAGTGAGATTGTTTTAGTTTGTTCACATTAATACTTTCCTTTGTTTTTTTCTGCTTAGCGTTAGATTTGCATTTAGATTTAGCATTGCATTGTTTTCTCTAATCTGTCTTTCTACAATTTCTTGGCATTACATATTTTAGTACATCCAATTTCTTGCTTAGTTTTCAAACTAAATGTCTATGTCTGAACTTCTTTTCATCCCACAAGGTCCATTATGTGGAAATCAAGAGAATCAAGGAAATATTTCCCTAATGTTGACTTTAGTGAGAGAAAATTGAGATATAAATCCAAATACCTAGAAGTCTCTAAGGATGAAATCCCTAGGACAAGCAGTAGCACTTGGATTTTTCAAAGGTATTTTCTCCTCCTAAAGGGTTTGAAATTTGATGATCATGTTGAATGTTTGTTTTTCCAATGTTTAGTATCCAAGAAAAGTTTTTTTGATTCCAAGAATATGCACAACCCTATGGATAAAAAGATAATATTTGTTGAATCCCCACTTGGATTTCTCCAGCTATGCCTACTCTTAGTGGATGACTAGATGCTTGACCACACTGGCTCCCCTCCATGGCACACACTTCTTGAGTCATCCAAGCATCAATACCCATGAAACTCCCATGGCATACTTTTCATCTCTCCTAAGAGCCATAAAAATGTGGGGCGGCTTCAGAATGACTGTTCTTGCACCAACAAATAGATCAAGGATTTTGACCTTTCTAAAAAAAGGTTCTAGTAGGGGAATTCTATTCATGGGGGATCATCCATGCAGTGAGAGACCATTGTTTCCCTTCTCATCAGAACAATCCTAGTGATACTTGCCTTTCCTCAAGTACCCACACTTATATACTAGTTGGAAGTCACTTGGCTTTAGCGTGTTCTCTGTTGGGTCATTCCCTTGGGTGATTACTTTTTCCCACAAGGCAGGCCCTCTAGAGATAAACAAAAGTGAGCAAACACATCCGTAGTTCGATTGATCTTTGTTGAGAAACAAAGAGAGAACACACGATATATTCCACTCACACTCGCAAGTTTTGTCCAATTTTAAGTACCCAAATGAAGTGTGGAGGCAATCACTTAAACAACCTAATATCACCAAAATCCTTTTGATTCTCAAGATCATCGTGAGGTGTGAGAGAAGCGCATACATCTTTTAGATGATATTATTTTGGGTAAGTGATTACAAGACATAAAAGCACTTGTTCATTTTAAATCCTTCAAAGCAATGATTTGATTCTTTCTAAAGCACCAAAGAAAAAGATGAAAGTTATTTGTTCAATTGTTAACCTTTAAATAAAATCTAGTAAGTTTTCCTAAATTTCTTTTTAAACCTTTTTCCTTTTTCTTTTTAGAGCCCAAATGAAATTAGTGAGTCCTAAATAGATTAAAGAGATAAAGTCCTTAGACTTGGAATTATAATTGCTTCCAAAAGTGTCTAAAGACACTAGATACAATGGATAAATGATGTTTATACTTCAAACATCTCCTTGATCCTTCCTTGCTTCTACCTACAAAAACTAATTAATCCAAGAAAAATAGAGGCAAAAAATAAGGCAATAGCTCAAAATGGTCAAAAGCAAAAAAACACATGTCGAAATAACTTGAAATCAACTTTTAACCCCACCCAAGCGACACAACCCGCACATGTGTCATAGTTTGAAGAGATCAACGATGCTATATGGCACCACTAGGATTGACAGCAGTGCTCTGCAGCAAGGAAAGAGAGTGCAATTGTGGCACTGTTTCTCTTAGTAGCATAGTTTGAAATTTGAAAATCCAATTAAAAAAAATAGCCTAGAGTCAGAGTTTGAAATTTTGAATTTCTGGGCAAGAAGACACAACAGTGGAGTTTCAAGTTTGTAGTGTCACTATATGGTGCCGCTTGACCAATAGCAATGCAATTTACTGTAGATGCAAAAAATCACAAAAAAGCACAAAATTTTGTCAAAAAATGTGTTAAGAACTTGAGATTTTCCCCCCTTCTAGCACGAATATGTGAACCCCAATCCTAGACCTGCACAAACACAATATTAGATCCAAATGCAAGTTAGAACTAAGATCCCCCATGCAATTCATTTGCAATGCACAAAATACTAAATAAATGAACACAACAAAGAAAGCTATTAAATCCTATTAGAGCATGCAAACTCTCAATTCCATGGGGGAATTGGTGCCATTTTGATGTGAAAAATGGCCCTTTCCCAATCCCTAGTAAGCTTTGTGATGACTTGATGAAGATTAGATGCTTCCTCGGAGAAAATCCTACATAACCTAGCTATGATGGATGAAGAATTGAAGAACTTGATATGAAGATGATAACTTTGGCTCCAATTCTCCTCCTAAATGAGCATAATGATTTTAATGATTGTGGCTCCCAAAAAAAATAGAGAAGGCCTCTATTTATAAGAGATAAGGATTGAAGAATGAAAGATATGGAGGATGTGGGACTAAAGATGATCCTATGATAAAGTGCCACTTGTCAACATGCCATTGAAGAGAGATGGAGCACA
Source organism: Sequoia sempervirens (assembly GCA_007258455.2). NCBI lineage: Eukaryota > Viridiplantae > Streptophyta > Pinopsida > Cupressales > Cupressaceae > Sequoia > Sequoia sempervirens. The sequence goes on along the minus strand of VDFB02271358.1, from coordinate 1,088,220,772 downwards.
TTTTGGAGAATGTGCAAAGAGGGGGAAATTTGAAATTCAAAAGATGGCTTGAAGGATAAGATGAAAGATGAAGTTAATATCACTTGGCTCAAGAAAAAGGACTTGTAAGAGGCTTTAATGCTTTGTTGGAAGGACAAATCCACTTGGGGGGAGATTTCAAATTTGAAGAATATTCTAACCTTGATACCTTTTTGAAAGTAAATAGGGATTTAATAAATCAATTTAAATGATTTTCACGAGAAAGTGGCAAAAGCTAGAGGATTTGATGGATTGAGATTAAGATTAATCAAGATTTGATTAATTAAGAGGGAGATTAGCTGATTTGACCATTCTGACTTAGAAGTTTGGATTAATTTAAATCAAAATGAGAAGAATATGATTTAGATTTAATTAAATAAAGATTTTGATTTATTTAATTAATGAAGATGGTGTTAGATCAAATCAAATAAAGGCTAATTTATTAAATTTAATGGAATGACTTTAGAGATTTTAATTAAATAAACTAAATTATTTAATTAAAAGGGGGACCATTAATTAAACAAAGTGATTTATTTAATTACTAGGAGATGATGACTTAATCAAATAAATTTGATTTATTTAATTAAGAGATGGAATGTGATAAATTTAATTAAATAAATATTATTTAATTAAATGACTAGCAAAGGAGATGATTTAGGATGAGCTGGTGTTAGTGAGATCAAGATCAAGTGCATGTACATTTTACGTGTCTACAAACCCTAAAATTTTAAGAACACCTAATCTAGAGACAATCCATGTACAATATTACAATACTAAAGACCTAGAAATTCTAGAATACCCTTATAATGAAAAAAACTTATCACTTAAGAGAAAAGAGAAGAAAATAGAAAATCCATAAAATCAATCCACTGATGACACATAGCACATCTAAGCTCCCTTGATTTGCAACCAACTGACAATTAGAAGATGCTTCTCTCTCTTCACTTTCCCTCTTCAATCTTCCTTCACTTAGTTTGAAATAATTTTCACCAAATTTATTTTGCATTCTTGTGAAAACCTTTTACCAGTGTGTAAAAACACATTTACCAACTTTATTTTAACTTGCAAGTGAAAACTATTAACTCTATGTAAAACCCACATACCTATATGCTATTTTTCTCTGCAAGTAATTTTTTTTTACCAATATGAAATTTTTTTCTAACTTTCATTCAAAACAAGATTTAAATCACTCATTTTAACCATATGGGGCCTTCATTTCAATCTACATTTAGTTTGACATTTTTTCAAACAATTCTTGTGGAATCCTTTACCTCTACACTTTTGCCTGCAACTAGCTCATTTTCTTTTACTAAGATCAATCCAATAACTCATTTGTTCACATTTATTTTCAATCACATTAGATTGATCTTGAAGTTATCATCTCTTAAAAAATACATATTCAAAATTTTGTTTCCCAAATGTCATACATATTTGTTGGACAATTTCAAACCATAGAACAACAATTATTTCATTGTTTGCTTGTTTAGAATGGTCTTGAGATGCTGGTAAAAATAATCACACTTGAATACACATCATTTCATTTGTTCTAAAATATTATGCAAGTTAAAATGAAAGCAACCAGCTCAAAGAATGATGCACAAAAAGTTACAGGTCATGAGAATGAGATGTAGGACAATTTATACCTTGTAGGAAGCCATAAAATGCATCAAACGTTACTAAAATCACTACTCAGGCATGGGAATTGCTTCATGAATCATTTTTCAAGTTGAAACATTGTTTTTCAAGCTTATACAACACCAAAAAATCCTCTCAAAACATTCACACTCCCATTACACTGATTCCCACTCATCTACTAGCTTCCCTGCAAGCATTCTCTAACTACAACATTTGTTGTTGCGTGATAGTGGGAAAAGACTAAAAAGAAATGAAAACATTGAAAAAGGATTTAATAAAGCATTTAAAAGGTTTTAATGAATTATTCTTAAATACTTTAATCTCCTCTGTTTTCACACTTTTTCCTGCTTCCCTGCACACATTCTCTAATGGAAACAAGGATAGTGGGCAAGCAAAGTTTATAATGTTAAAAACTTTATAAAGCTTTGAAATATTTAAATTTTCCCTAAATGCTTCCTTTGACAGTTATTTGCATTGGTTAATTTTTAAAACATATAAATTTTTTAAAAAATATTGGATACCAAAACATTAAAGAATAGGGAAAACTTTAATTTCGTTTGTTGCCCAAATGGAAAAAATTCATTGTGCACAAATGGGGACCCCTGGAGCCATGATTTTTTGTTAGTGACCATTATAAATTAAATAAAAAATAGATCTGTAATTTTATTTTTCCCTACAATCCAAATTTTGGTACCTCCTTTATAAACGAGCCTGTTGGAGGTGTTTGTCGCATAAAAAACTCATTAAAATAGTGTGTCATATGGATTCTCTTTTTGATGAAACTGGAACTAAATTTTTTTTATTCCAAAATAATAAATGGGTTACCTTCATAATATTTAAATTTGTAACTTTTTGGAACACCAAATTTAGCCTAATCCTAAACAAAAAAGCATTAAAATAGCCCATCAGAACTCATCTAGGAAGCGTGAAACTAAGCAAGAACACTACCATGTGTACCAGGAAACTTTCTACCATATGGATTCACAAGATGAAATTTGAGTTGCAAAATTTTAATTGGAAAAGATGGGCTCCAAAGTAGATTTATCAGTATGCATACCTAACCTCTGTCGACGCATTGAAAGGACATAGGCACCTCAATTTTTCAAAATTTGAAGGTGCTATCAATGGCTCATGTTTGGGGATACATTCCCTTTGAGGGCATGGAAAGATTCCATATCTCTATGGAGTAGACCAAGTGTCAAATTCATTGGGTGCTCTAGAACTTCTCCCTTAGGCATTGAAACTATTTTTCAAACCTCACTCAGTGGCCCCAGGCCCCACAAAATGTAGAACCAATATTTACCCCTATCAAATACTTTGTTTTCCACTATCTACATGAGGCCAATTTTGAAAACACTTCCATACACTTCCCACAAGCGAATTCTTTCACAAATGCACACCTTTATACCCCTAATTTTGCTACTATCAGTTAATTCATATGAATATGAACTATGACATTAGATATTAACTAAAATATACCAAAATATCAAAAGAATATAACATATTCATCAAGTGAAGCATATTCATATATAATATGATAATTTACCTTATCCATCTCATTGTCATGTTCCACTAAATGCTCATCCAACTGGACTGAAAACTAAACACTCATAGTCCATTTGATAGTTGGCATCATAAATCTAGACATCATATTTAGTATTTATAGAAAACTTGAAACTATCATAAATGCTTTGTTCAATAGCCCCACCCAGAAGCATTTACTCTGATTTGTTGAAGTCAAATTGCAGCTCCAAGTTTGAGAATTCAGATTGAATAAAAGACATATATAAAACCTTGGAGTCATCCTCTAATTTTTTTCCCATGCCAAACAAGAACTCATTGTGTGTGATGAACTATAAATGTTCATAAATAGTCATATGCTCAAACTGATTTACATCATACTAACATTCACATACATTTGAGCACTGCAAATCAGTCACACTATGACATGCCCTAGTGCTTTGGAAATAGGATTTATCAGAATCCATAGTATCCTTATCCAAATTCAATTCAATGTTATCACAAAAATGTCAACCTTATCAACATTCCATGCATCAACAAACATTTCCATCTCACGTTCATACATGAGGTTAAACTCAATCTTCAAACCATCATATAATTCCATGTGAAATGTTTCAAATATAGGCTCAAAATTTTCAAAACCTAATCCTAAGCCAAAATTTTCCCTTCAATTTTTTATAACATATTTAATACTACCCTCCACAATGTCAATATGAATACCTGAATCATTTTTAATGCTAACATTTTCAGAATTAATAGGGTCAGCAAACATTCATGTGTACTGATAACTTCATGTGTACTATTGGTTGATAAGCATGTCAACCTATATTCTTGTAGTGTAGAAAAATGTATCCCTCTACATTTTCATAGTTAATTTGGAAATGATTAACATTAAAATGAACCTAATGTTGCCTTGATCTAGTGTTGTTTTGTGTTTTACACATTCACATTAAGTTTAGGGCCCTTTTAAGCTAAATAGACCTAATTTTTCCTTAATTTAGTCTTGTAAAGTGCATTTATTTACACCTTCACATTGTTTTTTTGGTCTCTTGCATTTATGACTTCCATATCATCATTAATAGGCCACCAAGACCCTTTATTATGCATCTCAAGGCATATTTCAACTGAGATCCTGACATAATTAATAAAAACAATCCATTTCCTAACTCCTCGATATTTCCTCAAGCTAAAAAGGCCTCATGGGACCCATAAGCCAACTTGGGTGTATGATTCCCACAAGATGGGCCATATACACCACAAGTGGCATATGAGTCCCATTTGGTCCCTTTTTAGGGTTTTGAGCGGGAAATCAAGGTTTTGAATTCAAATTTCATGTATGTCAACCTTTGGGATCTACTAAATGATAAGTTAGATGGAATGCCTATATAAAGAAGGTTTCAAATCATTATTTCACCTAAGCATTCATGATATCAACTTAAGCAATTAAGAGTTAAGCATCCTAAGACTTCACAAGAGCATTAGAGAGTATTGAAGATCATTTCTAAAGCATAAAGATCAACTTTCTACATCATTTTTTGTAGCAATTCAAGATCCATTATCATGTCAAGGGAATAAACCATCATGCATGTTGTTGAGCTATTTTTTTGGTATAGCACTCAAGATCCAAGTATAGCATTGTTTCATATCCAATTCAAGATCAATATCTACATTCTACATGGCCACTTCATGTAAGATTATTGATTTACATCTCAAGACATCATCCAAGGTATTAGTGTTCATGTTTCATGTTTCATGTTCATATTTCATTGTTTTGTCATAAGGTTTGATTACTTAAATGTGGTTCAACCAAGGAAAACCCTGATTTCCTAACAATCAACAATTTTTTCTCTCTACATGTGTGATTGTAGATCTAGGTGTCTTGGATATTGAAGGATCTTTTATTACTAAGTTACAAGATTGGAAAAAGTTGTTGGAGTTGTCTCCTTACTTGCAAGGTCATAGAAAGTCACCTACATGTTGCAAATTAGGGTTTTCAACTTAGAGATTTGGAAGGAAGAAAGCTACAGGAAATCACCAGAGAATACCATAATTTTAGCCAAGCCCTACTACTAGGACTAAATCACCTCTTGTGGTGTATGAGTCCCAAAACTACCTTTTTTTAGTTTTCAGGAGTTTCAATCTATCCTTGTGAGATTCCAGTTTTGGCACACAAACCCTAGTCTAGGACTAAATCACCCAAACTAGGGTATGAATCCTAGTGGGCATCAAATAAAAAAATTTCAAGATTTTTGAGCTTTTTCTAACCTCATCTCTCTTCCAAGTGCACCACTATTCATTCTTACTTTGTTATCTTGATTTTTTCGTTTCATAATTTAGGCCATACAATTAGGTTTTGCATATCATTAGGTTTTGTCATTAGGTTTTTCATGTATTTTAAATTATTAGTCTTTCAAAGCCCTAGATTGGTGGTGAACCCCTATTTAGTCTTTAATCACACCCTAGGACAACCTTTAGTAGGTCTCTTTCCCTTACTCCATCCTTGGATTGATATCTCTAGTGTTTTCTTGAATGAAATGTGTAGAAAACTTGTTTTTCTATGTCCTAAACCATAGAGCGACAAATTTCTACCTTTCATTTTGGTGAACTTGACCTTTAGAAAACCTTATTTTATGATTTGGATTGCATCATAGTCCTAGATCTAGCTTGCATTAACTTTGGATTAGGTCTTGCATTAGTTAATTTGCATCTAGGGTTTTAAAAAAATTGCATTAGTGAAAGTGCATATAAGTTGCATTTTTGCATCTTAGATCATTCAATTTCATTGAAATTCAGCAATTGCAAACATTCAACACAACATACAAGTTAGAAAACTTATAAACAACCCATAATTTACAAAAATTGGTGCAAAAACCATAATCTAGGACTCATACGCCCCTTTGGGCGATTTAGTCCTAGTACAAGTTGTTTTTCCTACTTTCTAAGAATTATGTGTTGTACATTTTTTAGTGTTTGACCCTTCCAAAAACCTTAACAGGGACTCATACACCCTTCTAGGAGAATTAGTCCCAGATCAGACCTGAAACTACTATTTATAACATTAAAAAGATCATTTTTGTACCTCTGCTTGATGTCATTGAATACCTATTTTAGTTTTTCGAGTTTCTGTTACATGCATTTCATTAGATCTAACTTAATTTATTTCATTTTATGCATTTCTTAATTTCAAATTTACATTTACAACATTTCAGTTTTAGATTGTTTCATATCGTAATCAGTAAATTACCTTGTTTAGAATCTAAAAATTGCAATTCATTCTAGGTCATTATATTGCATTTTAAGTAATTCCATTTGTATAGATTAATTTTCACAAATTTTAGAATCTCTCTTTTCCAAGTTTACAAAGAAAAGGTTAGTCAATAATCATGTTAGTCATTCATCTAATATATTTCCTAGTTATGAGAGTCTCCTAGTGCAGGAGAGTGAAAATGTTAACACTTGCCTTAAACCTACACCCCCTCTTATCTCTACTACTTTTGGGAATGATGTGGTAGAAGAGGATACAAGCATATATAACAATGGCAATCATACTTTTTCTTCTCTCGAGACCTCTCCTATTAGTAATGAAGGTATCTTGGTGAAAGAAGATGCAATCATTGGAAATCATGAAATTCTTGCTTTTCCTTCTCCTCATTCCCCTTGGGAAGAGATTATGGTACAAGAGAATGATATTATAGACACATTTCTAAACATCACCTTACCTAGTTTCCATTCATCTTTTTCTTGTGATAATGTTTTAGTAAAAGAGGATGCAATTGAAAGTGAAGAAGATAGGTTGGTGTTAGATGATAAAATATTTAAGGTATATAACAACCCTCTTTATGTTCCTTCCCCTACCTATCCTATTTTTGAAGATATTATGGGACAAAGGAATGAAATTATGGACAATCATGACAATCACATTTTTTCTTCTCCTAGTATCTCTCCTAATTGTGCAGAGACTTTAAGGTTAGAAAATACAATCGATGAAAGCCATGAGAATCTTAGTTTCCTCTCTTCCCCTATGGAAAACCTAATTGAACAAGAGAATCCAACCATTGATAACTCCCTTGTGATGAATTCATTTAGGAAGAACCAACATTTGAATGCCATGAACATCTAGTTTATAGTTCTCCTAAAAACTCTCCTCCAAGAGAGGATATCATGTTGTAATAAAATTACAGCATTAACAATAGTGATATGGTTTCCTTAGGTGATGGTGAAAAGAGGACACTAGACTCCCCTTCATTAGAAATAAATCAAACTGAAACCACTGAGATTATGAATGCACAAGTTTCCATTAGATCCCCCTTGATTAATGGACCACCTACATACCTTGTGGGACATCCTAAGAATCCTCTAATTCTTTACCCAACCTCACAATGGCCACAAAATCAAAACAAACCTAAACTTATCCCTTACCCACCTAAGAATAATTTTTCACAACAATCAATTTATAATATCATTTCTCATACATATAACACAAGAAACAATTGGCAACCAAGACAAACACCTTCAGAATCCCTCCCACTGTCTAACCCTATCTTACTTGGTCCTCATTTTCCTTCACATAATGAAAAGGAGTACAATCTTGTTGAATAAATAAAGAATACTCCTGCTAAGATATCATTATGGGACCTTATTCAAGAATCCCATCATTATCCTAACATGATTCAAAGCTCGCCTTACAATAAGTTCCTACCCCTCCTAATGTGCAACCGAATGACATAGCAACCATTATTCAAGGAATAAATGCTAACATTATTTTCCACTGAAGTGATGTCCCTCCTTTGGATGTGTAAAAAAAAAATTGTGCCTCTCATGATAATAGCTATATATAATAGGACATCGATAAAACAGGCCCTTGTTGACAATGGCTCAACCCTTAATGTGTGTAGTGTTACCCTTTTGGATAGACTTGGCTTGGATAAATCAAAAATTCAAACTAATTCTTTATCTATTAAGGGATTTGATAATGTAGGAAAGCAACCACTTGGTGTGATCACTTTTCCTATTATAGCTGGAAAGGCCACATTAGAAACACCAATCCATGTTATGCCTCAGGATCTTTCATATAATAATATTTTGGATTCATGCAATGAATGGGGTGCCTTCTAATCTTCATTGTATAATGAAATATATCTAAAAGAATAAAGTATACACAATCAAAGTCGGCCCTGAACCAAACAATTATTTGAACATTGAGAAAAATAAGGAAAATACTTTGAAAACATTGACACCAACTACACAAGTAGAACCCATGCAACAGAAAGACAAAGAAAAAGACATTGAGGAAGTCACAAAGCTATTATAAGATGATTGGGGTTCCTTAGATTTCACATCATTCATGGGAAAATAAAAGATCATAAACAAAGACTCTATAAAGGGAAAATAAAAAGTTTTAATGTCAACAAAAAATGTGGAAGACCCTTTGACAACATCCGCCTCAAAAACTTTAGAAGAAGAAGAAAATTATACAACAAAATTTGATTAAGCTGATTATGAACAACCACTGAATCCAAAAGAAATGAAAAACTTTATGGAAAATGTTATGAACTTATGAAATAAATTGGATATAGTGGAAAAGGATGTGGTGCTAGAGAACAAGGTATTTGTGTACCTATAGAGCCTAACACACAAGGAATGACTAGTGGTCTTGGTTATTGTCCCTCGAAAGAAACAAACAAAGAATCCTTCACTTAATATAAACACTTTTACAAAAGATTCATCTAAGCCAACTTTTACATTAGTGCATTTTGAACTTATAGACACTAGTGGCCTTGAGTGTTATCCTTTGAAAGAAATGAAAGAAACAATGAAATATTCACTTAACATCAATGTCATCAAACAAAACACTAATGATTCAAATTTGTTATATTTTATACCTTACTTTAAAGAATAGTAAAAAATCTCGCCACCTAAAGAGTCTTGTGTAAGTATGAAATTGATGTAGAGAAAAGTTAGATTTGTTTCAATTGGCACTTCACACACTGGTGCATTCCAAATATCAACTAGGTGCATCCTAGTTCACCTTAGTAATTTTTCCTAAAAGGCATTCAATAAGCAAGACTAACTTGATACATGGAATAAATGGTTGTTCAAGCCCACACACAACCCAATTTGATGTCTTCTAACCCTTCATGTTCTCCTTTAAGAAATTGACCCATGTACTATATCAAATTCCTCATGTCCATCATTTCTTAGGCCCAAACTTTGGAATCATTTAGAGCATGTAAAAACATACTTAAATTGAAAATTTCAGAATTTTTCACCATGTAATTCAACAAAAATGATTTATTTACACTTTTTGGAAACCTTGGGGTAGATTTAGACCTGTTGTTACAAAAAATGCTACAACTTCTACAAATCCTAACTAAAATCGATCAAACCACTTGTGAAAGAAATTAGATTCAATGCAAAAACTTTACCAAATTTTTTCAAGTCAAAATATGAAAGGTACAATCCATACAACATGCTGCAACAACCTGCAACTTTCAAAAGAAATAGTCTTCTAGGGCTGCTAATGGTAAAATTGCTATAACTTTCTCTAAACTTAATAAAATTTAACTAAACCAAAACCAATTGAAAGGTGACTTGACTATATTTCCAACCATACCACGTTTAGGTCATACATAGGTTGTACAGATCCATACCATGTGTAAGATCATATCTATTACAAGAAAAACATAGAAAATTTTCTCCAAATTGATTCCAATTTTCATTTTAATATTTTCCAACCTTGATCTTCATTCACACATCACTATTTTATGCTATTAAAATTGCATTTCAACTACCCAACCAACCATAACTTCTTTTGTTAAGAATAATGACACTTTTACAAGATTTTTTGCATTTTGACAACTTTGCAACTATTACAATTTTGATAATTTTCGACAACTTTTGCATTATGGCTCTGGAAAACATTCTAAAATGGTCTAGAATGACTCCGAATGGTCTCATATGAGATTATTGACATCAAACAATGAAAAAGAAGACAAAAACCCAAAAATTGATCTCATATGCATGAGAGTGCTCTTGCACCAGAAACTTGTACTTAGCAAGAGATATCTTTGTTGCAAAATAAAGGGACATCTTATACTATTGATCAAGAGGGTATCTTGTTGAAAATTCTCCAAGATTGTTTTATATCTCTCCCTCCATGAACATGAAAGAAATTTTACTACAAGAATTCATTTTGTGCATATCATAGAGCTCATGGTCATTCTACTAATGAATGTAAGGCTTTCAGTAACAAAATTCAACATCTTAACGATTGTTGTGCTTCTCCTTGTGTTGAAGCATATACATCCTCTAATTGATACTAACTTCCAAATCTCTCATCAATTATCCTATCTCATCTATATTTTTCACTAAGTGGGGGCAAGGGGTTAAGTAGCCTTGTCCTTGTGTGCCACTTGTCATTGTCTCTTTTGGCTAGTTGACCATCTTCCATGTATGCATATAAGAGCAAGCTTGGGATGTGGATGCCATGCCTTAAGTTGGCTTGCATGTGATGTACTAAGTTATCTTTAGTTTTTGGATTTAGGTACATATTACATGGCATAGGGCTTTCAAAATAACCTTTCATGTCTTCTTCTACTTTAAAGAAATTACTCATAGAAGTGGTGTTAGCAACCACTTTAAAGTGGGAGCATGCATCGACTCTCATGTTTCACTGTGCAATTTTCTTTATTATTGCAATGTGTCCTTCTCTTGGTGGATTCATTGGCTTTGATTTCCTCCAAGAGTGTGATATGTCTTTGACTTGTCCTCTCTTGGAGACATTAGGCACAATGTTCCCTAAGAAGAGACCTTACATGAACTAAGAAAAATCCCTTTGAACGTACCTTACACTATTTTTAATTGACAATAACTATTATATGGCCACCTTGCATCACACTTTGCTTGCCTGTGGAGCCATGTTATTTTTTCATGAATTTTAAGCATACCATACTTTTCTTACCTCATCAAGCTTGAAGTTCATTTTTTGTGTGGCACCTTATCAAAGTTATTGGTAGGTATAGGGGTATGTTCAAGATCATGATGGGAAAAAAAGTGGTGATATGATGGGTATGTGTAGGGTATGTGGCTGACGACTTTTTTTTACCAAAAATTGATGAAATGAAAAGGGTTTTTAAAGGAGATTCTCATATTTCCACCAATATAAATTATGTTTTTCTTTGAATTTAATAAATAATTATTATTCATTTTCTATTTGAATTATGACTAATGTCCCGATTGATAGGTTGATTGAAAAACATCTATAGCTTTCAAACGGTATCACATTTTTTGAATTTGAAACATGTGTCACATTCTATGATTCACATACTATAGGATTAAAAAAAAAATGCATTTCATGAAGCTTTGACCAAGTTAAGGTGGTCAGACATACGAGTTTTAATATTTTTTAAAAGTTGTAATAAAAAATTCATAATTAATTATTTACTTGGAAAAAAATTGCAAAAAAATATGCATCACATCTGCACATGAGTCCTCTACTTATATCTTTAAAATATTATAAAAAAATATTATCATTTTATTGGGGTTAGGGTGGTCAGATAGACACCTACTTCTTATTTTTTCCCTAAAATTTAAGTACTACTGCATTGAAATTTCAAATTTTCACCAAATAGATTTTTTTTTAAATAAACCTAGTATTTTAGAAGCTAGATTCAATTTGCTATAGATTCTATTCTTACATATTTTTGAAATAATATAGATAACTTATTCAAATTTGTATGTCAAGTTGCCTAACTCTGATTTTTTAAAATTTTCATCACCACTTAAGGGTCTATTTTTTCCATGATGATCCTGTACATACCCATAGGTTTGGTTTAGTTGTACATATGGGAGTTGAACTTAGGTGTGAATTTTCCATAGCCACTTTTTTGTGTGAGTGAGAACATAATGGTTGTGTGCATATGTATCTCACCTCTCTAACTGTTGAATATTTCCTCAACCTAAAAAGGCTTGGTGGGACCCATACACCACCTTGGGTCTACGAGTCCCACCTAGATGAGACCTATACACCACAAGTAGCGTATGAGTCCCATTTGGCCCCTTTTTAGGATTTTTCAGTGGGAAATAAGGGTTTTGAATTTAAATTTCATGTATGTCAGCATTTGGGATCTAATAAATGGCAAGTTATATGGAATGCCTATATAGACAAGGTTTCAAATCATTATTTCACTTAATCATTCATGATATCAACTTAGGAAATCAAGATTTAAGCATCCTAAGACTTCACAAGAACATTAGAGAGTATTCAAGATCATTTCTAAAGCATTTCAAGACAAATTTCTTCATCAAAAGCATTTCAGGACAGATTTCTTCATCATTTGTTGCAGCAATTCAAGATCCATTATAATGTCAAGGGCATTAAGTATCAAGCATTTTGTTGAGCTAGTGTTGTGGTGTAGCAGTTAAGATCCAAGTTAAGCATTGTTTCATATCCAATTCAAGATCAAGATCTACATTCTACATGGCCACTTCATGTTAGATTGTTGATTTACATCTCAAGACATTAGATCCAAGGTATCATTGTTCATGTTTCATGTTCATATTTTATTGTTTCATAATAAGGTTTGATTACCTAAATGGGGTTTGACCAAGGAAAACCCCTATTTCCTAACAATCAACAAGTTTTTTTGTCTCTACATGTGTGATTGCAGATCTAGGTGTCTTGGAGCTTGAAGGATCTTTGAAGACTAAGTTACAAGATTGGAGAAAGTTGTTGGAGTTGTCTCCTTACTTGCAAGATCATGAAAATTCACCTACAGGTTGCAAATCATGGTTTGACTTAGATATTTGGTAGGAAGAAGCTATAGTAAATCACGAGCGAAAACCAAAATTTTAGCTAAACCCTAATAGTAGGACTAAATTTCCATTTGTGGCATATGAGTCCTAGTACTACTATTTTTTAGTTTCTAGGAGATTCAAATCTATTCCCATGAGATTCTAATTTTGGCATAGAAACCCTAGTCTAGAACTAAATTTCCCAAACTGGCGTATGAGTCCCAATGGGAATCAAACAATAGCATTTTAGGTTTTTGGAGCTTGATCTGACCTCATCTATCTTTTAAGTGCACCTCTATTCATTCTCAATTTTTTATCCTAGTTTTTAGTTTCATAATTTAGGCCATATACTTAGGTTTTGCATATCATTAGGTTTTTTCATTAGGTTTTACATATCTTTTACATTATTTTTCTTTCCAAGCCCTAGCTTGGTGGTGAACCCATCTTTAGTATTTAATCACACCCTAGGACAACCTTTAGTAGATATATTTCCCTTATTCCATCCCTAGATTGAGATCTCTAGGGTTTCCTTGAATGAAATGTGTAGAAAATTTGTTGTTCTATGTCCTAAACTATAGAGAAACAAATTTATACCTTTCAATGCCAAAGATTCACTATAATTTGAAAGTTTTGTTGTCCTTGTCATTGCACCAAAAGGTCAACTTATCAAAGCCTGATACAAGCATCAATTATGATCCACGGGAGGTGGTTAGACCATATCACAAACCCAAGCATTGTGTTGTACAAGGAATACCAAGGGACACACCATCTTGAAACAATCCCCCCAAGCACAAGCGAGGGGTTTGAGCCTGTGACCAGCTCCGATACTAATTGTTGGTCTTTCCATTACACCAAAAGGTCAACCTATCAATGCCCAATACAAGCATCTGTTAAGATCCACAGGAGGTGGTTAGACCATGTCACAAACCCAATCATTGTGTTGAATAAGGAAGACCAAGGGACACACCATCTTGCAACAAGTTCTTCATTAACAATTGAATGATCATCTTCATTCTCTTTCACACCAATGCACTCCTCATTGAATAAAAAAAAGTCCATTTCTACAAAGAAACAAGCATATTCCATCTCATCATTAATTTCATGAGCTAGTGGCTTCACATACAGATTTGAATCAACACATTTCTAAATATTATGCACATAAACATCCTCTTCATGTGTGAAAAAAAATTCCATCTCTATTTCACATAAGCAGTCACAAGTAGTAGGGACATAATCATGTTCATTAGCATCATAATCAACATCCTTATAATCTCTAACACTATGCTTAGGCTCAAGGTACTAAGCACACAAATTTTTATCTTCAAATTCATCATCATTCATAGAATTAGTATGCTCTATTGATAGAAAACTTGAACTACATTGCAAGTATTCATCATATGATTTTTTTTCATTTACTTGCTCATAAGTGAATTCATCAACATTCATATCATTGCATTCTTTATATGAAGAAAAAACCTCTAGATCATCCTCAAAGGAGCATTCATAATCCTCAAAAGAATAATCATGTTCACTATCATTATGATCCCCGTCACAAGAAAATTCATCACCACATAAACCATGCTTAGAATCTTCAAAATGAGTACCTAAAATTTCATTTTCAAAATCATGACCATGAATTTGCAATGAGATATCTGTAGCATTTGCACCCTTTTCATTGATCAAAACATGACTTGGAATTACATCTTGCACCTCTTTTACTTCTTTATTAACCAATATATTACAAGGTGGTATTTCATGCATATCTATGTGGTCATCATAACATGCATCTTTATCTTCTCACTGCTATATTGATCTACATATATGTTGCTTGTTGGCTGATTACAATCATTATCCTCATTTGTACAACATGGATCTTCATTTTATGATATACTCTTTTTAGTTATGTGCATCATGTTCTAATTTTGCACAATAGGAAAACTACTATATACATTTTGAGACATCACACCTCTTGTGTAATCATAGCGGGCTCCTTCAACAATCTCTATCCAATCAAGTAATTGATAAAAACTATGAGATTTCAACTCTTTTGGTAAGGTACTCATCCTTGTCTCATAGATTTCAAAAAACAAATCAATGCACATTGAATCCTTAGGTCTGAAATTTTTGGGGACTTCCAACAAGGCATCCAAAAACCTTGCAAAAAAAGCATATGGTGATTCTCCCTTCTACCTCTTCATATCAAACAACTCTTGAACAAAAGACATAGGATCAATACTACTCAAATTCTTCTCACAACTTGTTCAGATCTCATCATTAGTCACATTATGTAATGATAGTCTGACTATAACAATAGAAGCACTATCACCTTGAAAATCATTTCTATTGTTTGATCCATGATTTCCATTTGCATGAGGTGTGGTGGGACAATGAAAACTTGGTGGCATATGTCTTCTCATCATTGAATATTTTGAGTTGCTTTCAATATCCATGGAAAATTGATATGCCTGATGAAGTGTTATTGGCTCTTCATCTCTTAAGAGATAACTCATTTCTTCATCAAATTCTCAAAGGTAAACAAATAGACACACCATATAATTTGGTCTTATATTTTCTAGAATATCCCTTACTATCTTTGAAAATATGAGATTGAATGTAGGAACCAACTCTTCTTCTTCTTTGTAGATGTTCACAAGTTTTTGTATCACTGAACTTTGATCAATTCTCTCACCAAACTGTTCTATGAATGCTACCATTAAATCATTCCATGAAGAGATGGAATAGACTGGTAAATATGAAAACCAATCTTTGGCACCTTTAGATATTTAAAAAAGAACATTATGACAACATCTTAATGTGACCTATCTCATAATCTCCCATCAAATCAAAAAAATCTTACATATGTTGAGATGTTGATTCTAAGATTTTCCCTTTGAACTTTGGAAAGTATTCCCTTACTTCATTAGGAACAAGGTTTGGGAAACCTTGAATACCATTAAAATTTAATGATCTATATCTTTCCACAAAGAAAGGCCTTCTCTGAGGACATAGCTGGAAATGTGGTTGTTGTTGCATTGTACGAAGAAATTCATAATAACAATTGTTCTACAAATACTAACGTGATTCATTCTTATCCTACTTACAAATATTAACTCTCAACTTTCTCAACTCCCTTTCTATTGGTGCTAACACTAACTTAATAAGGGAACATAATTTTTTTTAGGAATTTAAAACATGGTTTTCATACATATGATTATCCATATTGAAAACCAAAAAATACTTGGATATGTTTCAGCTATTGCAAATTTTCTTTGCTAACTGAAAATCTTTATAGATATAAAACATTGTTCACATCTTCATCAGGTCCTTTTGATACCACCTCTCTTCATAAAGGACTACACTTCAATTATTATGAATAACTTTGAAAGCATAATTTAATTCTAGATCTTCTCCAATAGTAGTCACACATAAATTCTTTTAAATCAGTTACACCAAAACTTCTTCTAGGTCTAAAAACCTCAATATTTGAAATCAATTCTCAGATTCAACAAATTATTTGAATCTTTTCAAATGTATACTCCTTTGATCTTTGAAATTTAGATACAACTAGAGATTATTTGCACCTTCCCTAGTAGATTTTACAATTTGTTGGTGTTTTTTCTTGCAACCCCTAATCCTAAGGAAAATCACAATTCCTAAACCAATGTATCAAGAGGTTAAGACAAAGGTATTGCACTCTCATCACATCAGGGATAAGAAAGGCCAACGAACAAGGCTATAATCGCCCTTCTTCACTTTGAGATCCACAAGACTTGGGAGGTTGTTCCTATTCAAAGATCTACACATATAATATGACTTCAACTTGATAGCATATTGCAGATTTCTAACATGCGGATAATTCTCAGATGAATGTATAAATTATAGTGTTATACATTTCATTACATTTAGACATGATCTCCTTGCACCTTGAATCCACATTGACAACATACAAATTAATAGAAATATTCATCTAAAAGAACAATGAGTTTACATCAGAATCACTCATAAGCATAACCTTTGTGTTCTTTAATCTCCATGAAGATACAAAAGAACCAAAAATAAGTTAAACATGAAAATGGGAAAGATTCTCTAAGATTTAATGATGATTCCTTCTAGGGTTTGCACAAGAGAAACACACTAGACTAGTGCCTTGTCCATAGTAGAGTCAAAATGAAATAACCTATTTGGTAATAGCCCAAACACAAAACTAGTGACCATTAAACCCTTACTATTGTGGAACAACTTTTTCCTTCAAACATTTTTGGTTTACAACCCTTACTTATTTTTCACTTCAAGATGGCTCTATGCCTAAAGGACAAAGACTTCTCTCGCATTAAGGTGTGCAATGCCCCATGTGGCGGTTGCACAAATTTATATATATCATTTTCATTTCAAGCCTGAACCAGGACACATGTTTGATTTGTGGGGATTTTCTTCAAAACCATTACCACAAAATCTGAAATTGTTCGCTTGCTTGCCAAGTCATCCATTTCATCGGGAAATCTGTATCTTTCATGGGGAGATCTTTTTTGGCAGAGTTTGTTAGAGGGCATGGAAGAGATCTTAATTTTAGGGTGGAACCTTTGAGTTAGCATCAACATTCTTTATAGCTGATCGAACGGATTTTTCCATGTTGTGCTAAAATCTGATTATCTTCTGGAAGCGTATCTTCACAAAACTTCTATAAAATCTAGAGTCATTAATGAGGTATCCTAGGACTTTATGAACAAATGTCATTGCGATCTAATCAAGCTCTAAATTATATTATGGTCAATCAAGTGTAGACATATGGCGTTGGTTCATATGTACTAGTTACACTTGTGGCTCTCCCTCCTGGCTATTTAAAGGGGTTCGTAGAAGAGAATAAAAAATATTGGATAAGATTTGAAAAGAACCATCCTCTAAATCTTTCAGAAGATGATAATTTTGAAGAAGTTTAACTTTCTTAGGGATAGGAGGATTTTACATAGCACTATTCATGCTCTTTGGCATGTTATATTTATTAATACTATTAATTGGATTGGCATCCAACCTTTGTTTTCAGTTAATTTATTGCAAGAATTAGATCTGTTAAGAAGAAATCTCTGGAATTGTGCATTTTATGGCCTTTATCACAAATTTATTTTTTGCTTATCACTTATACTGAGAGCATTATGTTAAAATCCCTACATAGGTTGTCTAAATAATTATTTCACATGTTATTAGCTTTTATGTTTGATGCTATGTTTCAAAAACTGAATCATGTTCAATATAATCTTTCATTTTCTATAAAAGATATGATATTGTCCATACTATGCTATAAGAGAGGTAGGGTTCTATAAAGATCCAAATATTCCTATTGGTCTTTGGGGTTTCTTATTTTTGTTGGACTTAATGGATGCTTCCCATGGGGAAATTTGAAAGACAACACTATACTTTATCTAGCCTTTGTTGCTCATTCTGTTTCCATCTCATCAGTTATAAGAGATAGTTAAAACTTTGAAATGTTGTAAAATCTTTGTCACACCACCATTTTTTATGTTTTTCCTTGCATTTATCTTTCCCTTTTTGAACACACAGAGAAGATCCATATTTCTTTGAAAATTTTGGAGGTCATTTAGTGAGGGGAAAATTGGTCCCCCACTCGTCAAATTTCCCATAAGGTTGTTCAAAGAGGTGTAAGCTTTTATGATCAACAATTCTTTTTCTAGCATGCCTATTGGGACTCAAAGTTTTTCAAACATCTGATTGGAAGTTAGAAATATTTCATAAATTAGACCAAGAGGAGAGGCTGGAAATATCATGCCCAGAGTTCAAACAAGAGCATCTTCTAGAGGCCATTTCTAGTACTCTGAGTTACCTACCTCAACACCTAGGAGAAGAAGACTTATAGGTTTCGTATCACCTATAAGAAGTAACAAGGTAAGAAGGTTAGCCCATCATCCAAGGCTTTATCTACTCCACCAGGAGACCAAACCTTCCAAATTAGAATACTTGTCTAGCCTATCCATAGGAATATATTTACAATGGCTCACTTAGGTGCTCCCACTCCTACAATTTTTGTATCATGGGATAGCAGTAGCCTGCTACAACCACCTATGCCCCCAGATGTATGGCTCACCATACTTGCCAATGCTCTCAAGGAAATATCAAAGTTTGCTAAGGAGGTTTTTAACACCCCTTCCAAAAATCTCCAAGATATAGTGGAGGTATGTAGAGTACATAACATTGTAGAAGAGAACGTATCCCTTAGGTTATTGGTTGAGCCTTTCAAAGGAAAGGTAGGTCTGGTACAATTCCTTGGCTTCTGGTTCTATTCGCTCTTGGGATCAACTTAACAAGAATTTGTTCGAGTGCTTCTCAGAGAAAGGAGATCACTCCTCTTTTTGTAGCAATTAATCACTATCAAGAGGGCCTCACAAGAGGCCAAGAGCTACTTCAACACGAGGTTCCATAAAACCTAGTAGAGGATTCATGAGACATCTAGGCCTCTAATAACTATGCCATTCATGTTCTATCTAAAGTCTTTCAATTTTGACATCGCAGTAATGATACAATCTATGGGAGGAGATACCTTCCCTGATGCATACAATCTTGATGTTTGCATAGAAAATAGTTTGATCGATGCTAGGGAGCTTCTTCCACGACCCATTCACCTAAGGTGGTGAATGGGTTTTTAGTGCTCTTTCCATCCCTAGGGGTTAGGTCTTGGTAAACTCAGACATGACCCCTTCACCCAAGGTGGTGAATGGGTCCTCCCTTAATGACAACCCCTTTTTTAAATTTCATCTAGCAGGAATTTAATAATGTTTATTTCCATATCTAGTTTCAACCTTAATTGTTTGAATTTTGAGGTCAATCTCCTAAATTAGTATAAATAAGGGGTTAATTCACCTAGTTTCCTCCTAAGAAATCCTAAACTTTGATGAATTCACACATTATATAAAAATGGAGTTCACAAGAGTATTTCAAGAGCATTCATAAGGAATTTCAAGGTAGATTTCAAGAGTTTATTGTGAGAATTCAATATCATATCATCATGTCAAGGGCTTGATCCATGCATCCATGTTGTTGATCTAAGATTGTGAGTGTAGCATTTAAGATCTATTGTAAGAATTGTTTCACATCTTATTCAAGGATCAAGTTCTACATTCTTCATGGCCACTTCATCTTAGTTTGTAGGTTTTTTCCACAAGACATCATCCAAGGTGACATCAATTGCATTATTTCATTTTTCATGCTTCATTCCTTTATTTCATCATTTGGTTTAATTACCTACAAGGGGTTTGACTGAGGAAAACTCCCATTCACTAATATTCAACAAGTTCTCCCTCCCTTGAATGTGTGATTATATTTTTATAGGTTGAAGATCAAGTGGAGTAAGTTTGGAGCAAAATTGTCAAAGTTGTCAAGTTAAAAAAGTTGCCATTCAAAGTGCAAAATCAAAGAATTGAAGCTACAAAATTAACTATAGACTTCTAGAACTTGATAACTAATATTTTGAGAGTGAAAACATAAAAAAATAGGACCCTAATATTAGTTTTAGAAACCCTAAAAGGGACACATTCTCCACTAAAGGCGAATGAGTCCTCTATAGCTTAAAAACAAGTTTTTTACAAGGTACACAACTTTTTATGCTCTAAAAACTTCCCTCATAGTTGCTATAAGAGTTAGTATTTTTTATCATCATTTGCA
Source organism: Sequoia sempervirens (assembly GCA_007258455.2). NCBI lineage: Eukaryota > Viridiplantae > Streptophyta > Pinopsida > Cupressales > Cupressaceae > Sequoia > Sequoia sempervirens. The sequence continues at coordinate 1,088,200,135 of VDFB02271358.1, read as the reverse complement.
TCTTTTGCCCCTCATAATTGAGTGTTTTAATTAAGAAAAATATTTAGTGACCTTTATCATCTTGTTCATTCATGGTGGTAAACCTTACACATTATTTTTTCTATTAAACACCTACAAATCTCTCATCTAAGCCTATAGGTGGATGTTAGGTCCAATGAAATCAATCCTCTCTTCATTTTTCATGAAAAAAATTCATTTTCCCATACACATGATGAATTAAATGTTAAATGATTCTTTAGTTTTTGTTAAGGATAATGTTTTTTAAGTGATATCTTATATTCTACATCTTAATGCATTGATTCAACTTTTCCAACACATCCAAGTGGTATGGATAATTCTATTGGAGTTATCATTTCATTGTCGAACCATCCTAATCATTCTAGGATATAATAGTCCTATGGAGTCTCTTAAAATTGTTAAGACCATGACACAAATAACTATTTAATTAGATCCCATAGTTGGATGCTATTTAAACTTGAGAAAAATATTTGATTTTTTTCATTTTGAGTTTACTTTTGTACAATAATAATGTATACAGTGTTCTAAAATTCTTTACTTTTTTTTAGTTAAATATTTTTGTGAGAAATATTTTCTATTTTGTACCTCACAAAATAAAATTATAGTTTTAAAACATATATGTGTGTTAGATAATGCTACTAGGGGAATCATTTCACTACATAGGTGTCCCAATACTTTTGAGCTATAATTATTTGTCTATGTATTTTAAGAGACTTGAAGCTAAAAAAGTGTCAAATTCAATCTAATTCCTCTTTCAGAAAAAGGTACCCAAGATTTTCTCTTTTGGCCTATAGGTGGATGTTAGGTCTATTTATGATGACCATTCCCTATTTATCTCAAATTGAATTAATTATTATAGTGATTGTGAATATAATGTTTCCAATTTTTTTACATAAATTAAGTGAGAGGGCCTTATAAGAGATATTTTTCTATCAAGTGGGATAAATAATGTTAGTGGACCTATCAGTTTTCAAACCAAGCACTTTAATCCTCTTGGGTTATATTGCATTGGTGAATTCCCCTCAGAAACTTGAGACCAAACATGTGACAAAATTTGGTGTAGCTATTCTCTAAAACCATGATGCTTATTAATATCTTTTCTAAACCTATAGATTGATGTTAGTTTTATTTGGAAGAAAATATATTATTTTTTTCCCCTATAATTTATTTTCCAATGAACATAATGAAGCTAGTGTTACAAAATTCTCCAATTTTACATAGTAAAGGTGCTTAGATTGATTTTTTAAAAATTGATATCATTGAACTAAATTAGTTAGAATAAATTATCTAAGTGGGATCCTTAGTGCTAAGTCTTTTGGACCACAACAGACCCATGAAATCTCATAAGATCCATGTTAGATTGAAAAAGTGCCAAAATTTGGTACTAATATTTTCTCCAATCATGGCACCTAATATTATCTTGTGCAAACCATTATTTTTTACTATAAAATCCAATCTCAATTATCCTCAACTTCAATTTATTTATCTTTGATAGGAATGAATCTACTTTTGTATAATATTTTAATTTCAAATAATGAAATGGAGCTCAAACTGACATTATGTATTCCATACCTCACTCCACTACACTAATCACACTAAAACATCTAGGTCAATTTTTATATTCTTCTATAGATGTCAAAGAGTTTCCTATAATTATTGAAATTTTCATGCTACATCCCCTATAAATATCTCTTTATCTAATCATATACCTATATAGGTCAACATAATGTGAGTGATTGACAAATACTATGTGCATTAAAATAAAACTTAAATGGCCTTATTTATAGTTTTTATTAAAAAAAGATATCCATATAAACTTATATCATTCAATTTTTAGTATCTAAATAGCTATGAATACATTAAAATCCTATTGTGTTATAAACTTCTAGGCTTTGATAACTTATACCTCACTATCATACATGAATTTGTAGACTCGCATAGGTTTCATTTTAATTTTCCATT
>VDFB02271358.1:1088101907-1088198135 GCA_007258455.2 Sequoia sempervirens | reverse complement strand
GGTAGTTGTTATTGCTAAGGTGGATCACTCCTTTCTTCGAAGGCCATACACTTATGATTGGGTCAAGTGTTCTTTTCTTTAGAAAATTCCTATTGCCTTTTTGATAGGTTAATTATGATTTGATTAGATGGGTTATGAAGAACTTATTTAAAACAAATATCTTTATGAAAGAAGTATATTGGAATGAAATTAAATATGATTTGTATTCCAATGTAAAAACTACAAAGAATGGAAACAATTCTTTCAACACATAAACTATTATGTAGAAGTCAATTAAAATGAAAAAGCTTACTCTATATTAGTTAGGATACACAACTAAGAAAATGATCTAAAGTGACTTATTTATCATAGAGGACCTAAGTATATTGTATACAAAGAAAACCAACAAACCCACAACTACCCCTATTTTGAAGGAGTTTAGTTTTCTCCCCTTCCTGATCTCACTAATATTTTCTAATTATTTTAAAGAGATGAAGGGTCATAACACAACTTTATTCAACCCAGTAAATATCTTGGTTAATGAAACTTGAAAAAAGAAACAAAACAATTGCTACACTTGGAATTTCATGTTCAATGAAGAGTGGTGACAATAATCTACTTATATTTTAATAAAACACTAGTTTTATAAGAAGGCTTGAGATTACAAAGATAAGTGTTACTTATAAACACTATTATAGTTTTACCAACATATACTATTGTATGCTTGCATGGTTTCTTAGTTAATATATCTGGAGATAGAGATAGATGGGGAGAGAAAGAGAGAGAGATAGAGATATATGGGAAGAGAAAGAGAGATGGAGATATATGGGAAGAGAAAGGAAGAGAGGTGGAGATAGAGAGTCGATGGATAGGGGATAGGGGCAGATGGTGAGGAGATAGAGAGGTGAGATAGGAGAGGGGAGGGAGAGGAAGGATATGGATAGAAAGAGATAGAGAGAGTATGAGAGAGAGATAAAAAAGAGAAATAGAGATAGAGATATAGCAGAGATGGAGGAGAGATGGAGGAAACGAGAGAGAAAGGGGAGAGGGAGATATATTCAATGATAGAGGGGGGGAGAGGGAGTGACATGGATAGTGGGAGATATAGAGATATAGAGAGCAACAGGGAGAGATATATCAATCACCCTCCCTATATCTCTATCTATTCATCCTCATCTCTTTATCTCTTTACCTCTCTCTATCTCTTTGTCTCCCTTTCTATTTGTATGTTTGTCATTATCTCCCTCTCTCTATATATTTTCTTCCCTATATTTATCTTTGTCTCCTTAAGTGTGCAATGGGTACATCTAAGAGGTCTTAAAGGAGAATTATCATATCTTTAATCAAATGGCATGCTACCTTGAGCATAACTCCCCAAAGACACATTCCATCCTTGGATTGTTGACATGAAACAACCAATCAAAATTTAGTTTCTCTCTCTCATATTAATATATATTACTATTATATTAAATATATATTATATTAATTATATTTTGTATTATATAAAAATATACTTATTATTAATTATTAATTATAATAATTTTATATGTATTTAATAATTTTGTTAAAGAATATAATATATAATTATAATAAATTGAATAATTATATTATTTATTATGTAAAATATAGCTAATATATACTTAACTAGATATTGTAGAATATTAAAATCTAGCTAAATGGCGCAAAAATTTTCAATTTAATTAACATACTATAAAACCTAACAAAACTAGGTTGTAGCTCGTCAAATTGGAGAAGTGAAAGGTCAATACTAGAGCCAAGGAAGAGTTTGGAGTAGTGAAAACAAGGTCAATGCTAGCGATGAGGAAGAGTTTGGAGTTAAAACAAGGTCAATACTAAGGCTGATGAAGAGTTTGGAGGAGTGAAAACAAGGTCAATATCAGTGCTGAGGAAGAGTTTGGAGGAGTGAAAACAAGGTCAATACCAGCGCCGAGGATGAGGTTGAAGGCACTCAGGGAGAATCGACGACCAAGGGGCAATGAGAACTGTAAGTTTGGGACCCCCATTCTCTTTAGCCTACAATTTTCATGCCTAGTTTCCAAAGATCTTCTCGTACATTGGCACCCCCATTCTCATAAAATGGTATAAGATAAGACAGAAAAAATAAAATAGCTTAGTCTTTCACATTTTTATCGACTAGCCTCAGGTCTTGGAAAAATTCCCATAATCTACCCACATCTTGGTTGAGGTCTAGGATTTCATCACACATAGCCTTCATCGCATGAGTCTGAAGCAATTGTAGACTTAGCCCAAGTATATGCTAGGCTAAGGTACATCTAATGAATGGAAATAGAGGCATATAATTCTTCTTTAATACCTCCACCACAAACATATGCAAGGTGTTGGTTTTTTTAAGGTAAGTAGGTTGATCTTCTAATCTACCTATGGAATTCAAAATTCCAATAAAGGGCAGCTCGAAGGACCTGGACCAACTGACAAGGATTTTAAAGACCTACACTTTGGGCTCTATAAGACCTGAGAGGGTGATCCCTTAATGTGTTTATAGCCTCTGCACCATCATCATAAACAACATTAACAACAATAGATAATATCATTTAATAGCTCAACATAATAAGATAATACCGAATAGAATTGGTTGTTTATAAATAATATCAACTATTTGGAGCATGAGATAACTACAACATTTCACAGTATAAGATAGTCATTGATTTGCAATTTGTAGCAAGGTCTAGGTAAAGGAAAACAAATACTGAACCATACGAATAAGTACAACTTAGATCAATACCATATATCCATTGGAGGAGTCAAATTTATAAACATCTAAGGGTTTATGACAGATTTAACACATAACATATAAGATCCTTGACAACATTGCTTTACAATCTCATCAATATGTATTCTAACCCAATACTACTTATCAAATCCTTATACAAAACATATCCACCTCTAATCCCATTCAAGCATTTTAATTAATTCCTTGAATTAAAGCTAAAACAAGAATCATACACACCATAACAGTGAGATGAATGAAACAACTCGTGATCATTTTATTCAAAATTCAGATATGCTTGTACAATGGAGACATGAGTTCGAATCAATCATATCAATTCAAATGCCAGTAATGTCATAAAACATAAAATCCCCATGAATTCAAAACCTACTACAGAATGACTCAAAACCTAAATTGCATTTTCCCTAAAACCATCAGACTTTACAATTTGCTCTGCAACTTCATCTAGACTCAACCAAAAATATATAACTTGCTACCCCGTACTTCTGGCCTTGAAATCCTTCATATAGAAAAAGAAGGAGAAAACAAGCATTGGGCCAAAAAGCACACATGTCACCAGCCAATTGGATCGCCTTGTGATATTCCAAAAGTAACGACCCAAAAGATCCCACCCAAGGTGTAAGATAAACACTGGGGTTTTACATGAAGACAATGGTAAAACCCCAACCTTAGGCTTTTCCCAAACACCATAGATGACCAAAGACATAAGGAAAGATAAAAATGGAACATAAAGAGAAATTTTTTCAAGTTCCATCACAAGGAAAGGTCTCCTCCCTTCTTGGTAGTGATAACCTCCTCCACACACAACCCTTAAAAATTATGAATATAGGAATATAATCTTTGAAGAACTCAAGTTGATTCTCTCCTACTTGATGCAATTAGTCATTTTATCCTTACAAAAACTTATAGTGATTACTAGAGGCACATAGACCAATTCTTCATAATAGAAGAATTTGATCATACTTTTCCAATGATGGCATTATGAGAAAACCTTAGGTTAAATGAATAATTCCTAGCTAAGCTCTTTAAATCATGTCCAACCGTATAAGAGAAGACCACTGCTATGTGTACCTGGATACCATGGAGAAAGGCTCTTTGGGATCTTTCATCAATCATCCTACCTTAAAACATACCAAAAGTCTCCTAGCAATTAGACATAGGAAGATTTAAGATGACTTTAAAAAAAATATTGCCAAAGCATAAAGTTATGATGACTTAACTAGGCCTAGTACACACTCCCTCCCCATTAACCACTTAGACATATGGAAATTAAATGTAAATTTGGTGCTATTTTTAGTCATGTAGGTGTCCAATAAACCACTTGGTGGTGTTTCTCTTCAAGTTTATTTACTTGAATGAAGAGAAAAAGTCCTTTGATTACAATTAGAGAATACATTTGAGGCCCTGGTTGTGTAACTGGTGGACCATAGTCACATTTAACACTTGTTACAAAGTTTTGGAGTTAAAACGTTAAGTAGATTTGATTTGTGATGGACACATTTAGATGGTAGTAACAATAACTTGCAATCTATCAAGACTTGATTACCTTATAACCTATGAAATTATATCGATGAAATGATAGATTAATCATAATGTCACCTTAGGATCACATCACCATGAAAGAACTTCATCCAACATCCTTATGAGTACAAGAACCACCAAATAGGTATTTTTCAGATCTATCTTCGTCGAGCTAGGGAAATTCAGGAAGAGAAGAGGAAAGTGAGACATGTACTATGTCTAAAAGAGGGAGATCAACTAGAGGTCAAAAGATTAGAAGAAAATTCTGTAAACGCATAGAATTTTTTCTTCCTGAAGGGGGATCATGTTCTTATGATGATGAGAGCATAGGTGACATCAAGGTTCCCTTGAGGTACAAACATCTATGGAAGCAATGGGTACCCAAGGAACTTCCTCCAATAAACACTAATTTTTGTGTCAATGAGAGGATATATCACATAGCACCATCATCATTACATGGTTTGGGCCTATTTTGCATGGATGTCATAAAGGTCTATTACGACAAAGTTACTGAATTGATGGAGTATGTCGGACCCTGTTATAGTTACAAAGATTGGGTGCAACTGGTCCGATAAACATGAAGTATGCATAGGTATGCACTATCAGCAAATTATATACAACTAAAAGATAAGGATCAAAATAAATGAGTGGCTATGTACATTGATGGAAGGAAAAAAGCATCAGGGAATATTGTGGGGTTTATAAACAGTACATGACCTGGGTCAAAAAATAAGCAACCCAATTTCATATTCGAGGCACGCAAGGCAAACCATGTATTTGTATGTGCGATAAAATCAATAAATACAGGGGAAGAGTTGTTAATCGATTACAATTTGAATCACTTAGTTACAAACACAGTTACTATGGGGGTGGTATGTACTATGTACCATTTTACCCAACCTCCAATTAATGAATCCAATATACTATTTTATTCTTATTTTTTTTTCGTAAGTCTATTGGTTTCATTTCAGTAATATTTTTTTATATTTAATTTTTGTCACAACGAGACATTGATCATATGGAGAAGGCTCTAGCCCAGAGTATAGATCGCAATGTATCTTCAAGCGCTACTACCCGACAAGTTTACCTCATTGTAATTGTACAAATTAGATATGACCAAAATGTTTTATTATTATGTTGTTTTCATAAGTTTATTGGGTTAATTTCGATAATGTTTTTAATATTCTTGTTGCAGTTGACGGATCAAGGAAAGGTACCAGTAGTAGATGAGAGCATCCATAGGGAGATGCAATCAATATTATGTGATGATGAAATCACTTATTCAACAAAACCTCTTGATATGATAAGGAAGACCCAAAAAAAATGCAATGAAGAAATCCTTAAGTTGTTATTCATAGTGCCTCAAACAGATGACTAAGAGATCACAAAACTTTCAAGTAAGTTTTCATGAGGTATTTAATTATAACATAAGTTCATTCATGGTTTTATATTTTGTACTCTTTTATGCCATGAACTAAAATATGTGTTGCTTTTACAAGATTTTTTTGTCCTCATGATGCTCCTGGCCATGATCAGGGTACTGCAAGTGCTGCCCGAGGAGTAGGGGTTGGTACAAGTGTCCATCTTGATCTTCCTGCGCATACATCACATCATCTGACCCCATCATCTGTGTCTATATTGTCGTATGAAATGTTAGCAACACATACCATGCAGACATCCATTAGTGCACCCTCTGGCACTGAACACATGCCAGAACATGCATCAGGACATGTACCTGGGGATGCAAAGGCCACTAGTACTGGTGATATTGTAGCAGCATTTCCTGGATCTTCCCGTATTACTAGTATAGGAACATTTCCAGTCACATTTTTGGTGACCGAGGATTTCGTTCCCATAAAGATAGAGGTCCCAAGTACTTTAAAATTTTTTAATTATTATTATATATAATCCAATTGAAATTTACTTATTGATCGCTCTTTTTAGACTATTTATCTCACGATTATTTTGCAGGAAATGATGTTTTTTATAAACATCTAAGTGATATTACATTGGACCTCTTCAGGCCCACCATGCGTACATGGTGGAATGCCCAAAATCAAGATTTAAAAGATGAGCTCATTAACCATTTAGTTGTGCTCTTCGGTGATAAAATACTCAACTGAACCAAGGTCCTTAAGAAAGTTGGTACCTATCTAAAGTATGTGAGGGACCATATAGGTCACATTTAGAGAACAAAAAGTATGAGCATCCCCCCATGATTCTAGAGAGGGAGTGGAAAGACCTGGTGTCAGACGGAAAGGAGAAGGCTGAAAAGAAAAAAGGAAAGACACCACCGGGCCAAGGAAGGTATGTGATACTATCAAAAATGTAATTATATACTGATTACTCTTTCTTTTTACATAATCTAACATATTTCAAAATTTTCATAGGCCACCCAACACATTGAATACAACAAAGGAAAGACTAAAAAAACACGGGCAACACAAACTTGCCTCTGTTGGTTATATGAAATTAGCCACACGAATTGTAAGTATTAATAATTGAAATATTGTATCCAAATAATAAATTGAAAACAATTTTGGTTTTATCACACCATAGAAGCAAAATTCATGATCTTATGCAAAAATGTAAGGCTCTACATTCAACAGAGTTCCCATAGAAGATGACCTGAAGATTTCATTCCATCAAGGCTATGGAGCTGTGGCTGAAGGCCTAAGAGTCTTGACTGGGAAAACACAATCTTCCACTACATCCAACACATAGGTAAATAAACTCAATAAAGTTTATTTAAAATTGAATACTTGTGTAATCTATTCAATATTAATTTCCACCATAAAGTAATTACATTCCTATTTGTTTTAAACATTCAAGAAATGATAATACTGCACATGACATTGGAATGTAGCCTGGTGAGGGTGGAGCACAACCTACAGATGAAGGTCATGGTGTGCATCCTAGTACTTTAGAGCACATAGAGCATGATTAACATGTTGAGCATGATCAATCTAGAGAAGATCAGGAACATGACGTGGCCCCATCAGATAAAGAGGACCACTCCAAAGCTATTTTAAACATATTTAATTGCAATTGGTGTATTAATTAATGTAACCTTTCATGTTTCAACTTTAGAGCATATAGGGTATGATCAACGTGTTGAACATGATCAGGCTAGAGAAGACTAGGAACATGATGTGGCCCCATTAGGTAAAGAGGACCACTCTCATGTTCTTTTAAACATATTTAATTTTAATTGGTGTATTAATTAATGTAACCTTTCATGTTTCAACTGTAGATTAGGATTTAGAGGGTGTTCAACATGTTGAGCATGAGTCTATAACATAAGTTCAGGAACATGATGTGGACCCATCAGGTAAAGAGAACCACTCTAATGTTCTTTTAATTAATGAAATACTTGTAACAATAATAATAAAACATATCAGTTTAACATTTCTTTGTTATTGCAGTAGACCCCCCCTTGCAGTGGCGTCCACGTCATGAGTAGATGACTAGCCGTACATTAAGATCACAAGAAGAGGGCATAACAACTAAAGGGGGGACAAATGATTTAGAAAATGATACTCCACTTCAGATTTTTTTAGCTTTAAAAAAGAAAAAGAAAAAAAAGTGAGTGTAATCATATCATGACAACCATATTTTTGATAATATGTAAAAACTGAAAGAATGAATATTATATGTTAATCAATGAATGTTATATGTTATTAATGGATGAATGAATGATTAATGTTATATGATTGGGTATGGGGAATTGAGAGTGATGTGAGGGGGGGGGAGGGGCCAAATGAGCTTCCACCGCCACGTGGTTGGCCCTGTAAGTAGAGCATATTAAACCATTCTCCAAACAAAGAGAATCTCAATAAGGTAATGCACTTTTCAATATAATAAATGAATATTTTGAAGCATCAAATGAATATACAAAGATGAAAGAAAGTGCTAACTTTTCACTATGGTGGCAGAAAAATTATTCTTTATACCCTAAATCCATGCTTTGCATCATAATTTGAAGTTGTTTCCATTCCAATGTTTTGAGTTTAGTTTCTTTGTATGGATTTGTATGAATACCACATTGTGTTGTTTGTGGATTTGGTTTCAAAGCTCTATTTCTTCTATTTTTAGTGGTGACAACTCTAAAAATTGACTTTTGTGCATAACAGGTTAGTGGAAAAATTGACAGCTCTGAAGGGTTTAGAGGCTCGATTGAGATAGATACACAGATATTTGAATCTTGTTGTTAATGGGAGACTTCCACTTAACCATGAAATTTTGTACCATCTGCAGGTATGCAAAAGTTTCTCTACTTACATTCATTCTTGATCATAAATGTTGTAAATGATATTAATGCTTCAAACTTAAGATTCGTTTCATTGTTATAATGATCAAAATGTTATACTTTGCTATACATTCAAGCATTCTATTTCCCCCTACTCTTTGCTCTCTCCCCCCTCCTTTTAAGAATTTTATTTGTCATAAAAGATTCACATTTCTGTCTTATTTACACAAATTTATCTGAAGCACTAGGAGTAAAAAAAACTTTCCATCTTATAGCTAATTAAATCCTTAATATTTGAATAGTTTAGAGCTCGAATAATGCTTGTATATGCATGTGTAGCAATAAGGGAGCCTATGTGAAGATTTAAATTTAAAACATCACTTTGGTATTTTTCCTTAGTTAGTGAAATGATATTTTGAGTAATACAAACCTACACACACATTGATATTTTTTAGCATTGCATTGAGGAAATTTTTTTCTCTTATACCTACCTTCAGCTAGACATGGAGGTATATACTATTGGTTTCTGGTTTTATTCTGTTAGTTAATTTCACAGAGGAAGACTAAAATCTTATTAATGTCCTGTCAGGTGTGAAAGCATATGAATCACTTGCTGAAGGCACCATTTTGTATTCATCCAAAAACTGGTTTGTTCTTTTTTTAATGTTTCTTGCATGTGTTTTTTTTAGGCTCTAGAGATGTAGCTCAGATCTTTCCTTTGCACTTTTCATCTATTTTTATGATTACAGTAGATTGTCCTCATAATTTTTCATGTAGATCTGTTTGTAACCTTATTTTCTACCAATCAATTTGCAAACCAGTCACATATTAAGGACCATTTCACTAACTTGTAGTCATCCATTACTTCATATGTTGTAGGTTGTGTCTGTGTGCCAATAAATCTTGATGATTGTGAGAACTTTAATCCTTCAAGTGTACCCAATATTTCTCAAGTAAAAGTCTTACCTTATTTTATAGTACTTTAAATGGTTAATTCAAGGTGCTTCTTTAGATATGAGATAGTTGAACCCTAGATTAAAATATGGTATTAGATGAGTAGTATAATGATAAAACTAAGGTCCATTGAACACAAATTACGAACATAATTTACTCGACTATGAATAGTGTTACAATTATAATTATTTCTCCTTTACCTACCTCTGCATTAATGAAAAAGATAGCAGATATTGGAAGTTCATTACATGTCTCATGTATGTTTTAGTATTTTAATTTTGTTTAAGTTGTTCAAGAGCTTGATTAGGTCAAAAATATGTTCTAAAAGCTCTGTTCTCTTGACATTGCTCAACATTTTCCCTACACATTTTCTCTTCCATCTAGACGTTTCTTAACTTCTTCCCTTGTTAGCCCTTGGTTTTTCTCAAGTGTAATGCTTTTTCTATGCATCTTCAATCTGTATGTATGATCATTCATCTCTTATGAAGCATGGATAACCTTTCATGGAATTGTTGTTGTAATTAGACAATTGCCATTGTGAGAATAATCATTTAATTTGTGTGGAAGTAAGTCTTTTTCGTATTATTTGACTTGGTATTGTAAACTTGTCTTTGCAGGATTCTCTAGGGGGGAACAATAGAACTGTGATGATAGGTACAGTTGTACAACACCATAAATCATTTGGCATTATCAATATATTGCTTATAGAATACTCTGTGCAAGTAAAATGGAATGTGCAATGACAATTGGTCTCAAATTCAAATCTAAATATAAGTACATTATACACAAGAAGATGGTATCTATTCTATGATTTAAAGAACCCAAAAATAAGAAAATTAATAGGTTCCATTTGTTTACTTTCTCTTAGACACTTGTTTAATCGACGAGACCCTCAGAATGTCTTGCTGATAACTAGCAGTGTTTAAAACTACTAAATAGGTCATATCGGTGTGACATTGGATTTGTCGTGCCGACGAAAGTCATTGGCATGACATGGAATATCGGAGTGAGTTTTCTATCCTATGTTGATGATTGATCTCTCACCAATGGGTTGGCTTCGGTGGTCATTGCCAAGAGTCTCCGCGATGGTACATTTCAACAAATATTTTTTTAAAAAAAATTGCATTGTTTCATTGCAATTTTGAAGAAGGCCATCGAAAAATCACCGAAAAGGTCCAACGATGTCGCTATAGCTATGATGAAGGCTTCGTCGTAACTCCTTGCCCATTTCATCGAAATGGAAAAAAACTTCTGGTGTTGTTTTGATGCTTCGGAAGAGCCATTGCAATTGCATTTTGTTTGTAATTCGTCAGTGGATACACAAAGTTTTTTTCGATATTCTGATGAATATCTGAGTCATTTTATGATGCCAACAACCGACGAATCTATGTTGTTATTTTGACGTTTAATTCGTCATTGGAATTTTGACGAAAAAATAGCGACAAATTTTTTTCATTAATTCGTCGATTGTCTGACAAATGTTTGTCGAACAACTTACGAACGTTCATCAGAAAATGGAGTCAAATTTAGTAATGACTCAAGTTCTCAAATGGATTCACAATGAGCGATAAAACATAAGGCTGTCACTCATTGCTAATTCTCCTCATACATTTTACGAGCAATTAGTAATGAGAGGATTTACAAAGTTTACAATGTGCATTGCTGATGCAGGAGCATCTAGTGGTGTGAGGGAAATCTTGCATCACCCAAAAGATGATTTCCATTCATGTTCCTATTGTTTTCTTTTTGTAGATGTTTTTGCATTTCTGGATACCCTTTTCGTCGAATAAGAGTTTCCAACTTTCAGTACTGCTTTTCTACTCAACTGCTATTTTTAGCAAGTGTGAATTTGAAGGTGTGGGAAGACAAAAATTTATGGGAAGGTTCAATACAGAAAAATAAACACTTTGGCGAAAGAATCAGGTCAAGATCATTCATGGTTTGAAAGTTATTCAAGTTCCAGTTTCTGCTTTTTGCCCTGAAAAACCTTCCAAGCTCAGTTTGAGGCACTAAACGGTCCTAGATGGGCCTGAAAATTTGTGGAAACGCCAAAGTAGTCAACCATAGGCCTACTTTGTGGAACATCATCTTTTCGAGAGCTTTCCAAAAAGGTATTATCATTGAAGATCCGACGGTCAGATTAAAAGTTATGGCTTTCGGAAGTTGGTGCATATTTTAGAAATGTGCTAATTTTCAAATGTGAATTTAAATTTGAATTTCAAATTGTAATTTTGGCTCCAAACCACCAAAAATATTATCTCGAATGTTGTCTTTGGTTCCAAACCGAAATGGGTCTATTTATGGGCTAGATTTTGATTTTTGAGTAACTTTTTGGGGAAAGAAGTTCGCATGCTGCGAAAGGGGGATCTAGGTAATTTTCTATAAGTCTGTAATTTGCATGTATCTTAGAGCTCGAGGATTTGAGATCCTCTGCATGTAAGAGTTCCATATTTTTGAATAAAATATTATTCTCTATTTTGTGAGTGTTATTTTGTGTCTCAGGTTTGCTCCCTCGTCAATTGCATATCGCTAATCTAGAACTTAACATTTAAAACACATTAGTGATCACACAATGTAAAGAAAATCATATCACATTGCTGATCCTAAACTTATCATTTTATGATCATTAGTGATGACTGATAAGAACATAAGAACATAAGATTGAAGCATCACTTGTCGCTATTACAAATTTTAAAACTTGAAAGCCATTTGCGATGAGCGATCCCACAATAATACAAAGGACATCGCTCATCACACATTTGATCTAGGAGCTCTAGCAGCAATTTGTGATGAGCGATAGCATAAAAATATCACCTCATCGCCCATCACTGATTCAAAGTATGCACTCTTGGAGTAATCAGTGATGAGCGATAAGAACATAATGGCCATCGAGACTTAAGTGAAAACCTTTAAGCATGTGCATTTAAGTTATTCTTAATGAAGGGGATCCCTAGGATGACATGAAAATAATAGACTTGAAAACTTCTAAGTCATGAAATGAAAAAGGATGTAAAGGCCAAAATATCCTTTACTTAACCTTATAGAATGGAAAAAATGGATTTGGGCTTGAGGGACCGGTTACAAGATGACAATGAATGACGTAAGATGTTTAAAAATTACTGGCAATAGGTAATAAGGAATCAATGACCAAATAGAACATTGCAAGCACTTATAACGAATAAAACCATAAACCCTCAGATAACAATCCTACATCCAAATGTAATAAGGGTTTAAGATGGAACAATTTTTTTTTTAGAGTTCCATCAACATGGACATTACGTGGCTGCAATTTATAGTAAATGACGGGACAAAGAGGGAACATACAAAGAGAAAGCATCAAAATTGTTAAAGGGAATGGTACTGTTGCCATGGTCAGTAGAAGTAGCTGAACAAGCATGAAGAAGAATTAGGGAAAATGGGGGAGACAAAATGAGATCGACGACTATCAAAGCATGGGATGATGCAACCAAATCTTGGTTGTTCCCCACAGTCTTGCAACTTCAAGTTGCAAGCTCATTAATTCCTATGTGGTGTGCAAGATTTTTCCATGTGGCGAGGGGTGGGCCCATGAGTTTCTTAAAGTGCATGATTTGAATTTTTTATTTAAAAGGAAGAGCATTTTAAAATTAAACGTTGCCTGAAAATATGAGTGATTAATTGTTTTCTTTTCTTTAAAAATGGGAAATCAATTTAAAATGTGAAGCGAAAGCTTAGAAAATGGCATTTGTAAAGCCCTTTGGTAATATTTTGTGGCTCGATAGTATATTTTTAAAAGTCCTTCATTTTGGTGAAGTATTTGGAGTTGAGTGGTAAATATTAAAACATTTTCCCAAGGGAGGTGAGTTCTTTTTTATTACTTTAAGGGAGAAATGTTAAAGCAACATAAGAATTCATTAGGGCCTGATGAGTTTTTTAAAGACCATGCTTTTAAATGCAAGGTGCAAATATGGGATGCCAGTAAATGTTTTTCTTTAGGAAAATTTTAGTGTCTGAAATGATAAAGGGGGGAAATATTTTAATTGAAATATTTCAAGTATCTTGTGCACAAAATGTATTTTCTTTGTTGGGAGGTGAAAGTATGAATGTGCAGCATAACAAAGGCCTTGGATAAAATTTATGTTTTATCTAGAGGACTTAAACATTTATTATGGGTAAAGTGAATTCATTATTCACTTTATAAGCAAATATTATGTCTTGGGCACATAAATGAAAAATGCAATTGTAAAGTGCAGGAAAGGGAGGAATTAAAAACTTTCACAAGAAGATTTTATGTCAACTGCAGGGTGAAGATATTTCATGGAGTGAATTTTCTACTGCAAAGCAGAGGCAAAGTTTTTTTCAAAGGAAGAGAGAAGAGAGAGGCTTTTCTAGATATTTTCTTGTTGCTGATTAACAGTGGATGAAGATTCCAGATGTCATTAATGGATCAATTCTTGGGCTTCTTCTATTTATTTTTATTCTCATTCTCTTCTCTTTTTAAAGGATTCTGAATTTTTGTATGGGTTGGTTAGATAGAGAAATGTTGAGTCTGAGTCATAAATTGAATCAGTAAGTTGTAATTGTTGATTTCATGAGTAAATATCAGTCAATTTGTGCAAGTAAATCAAGAATGTCATCAAATTGTCTCTAATATTTGTACACATTTGATCGTATGAATTCAATAATACAAAGTATGTTTGAGTTTGTCATCTCATTTTTCCTGAGATTGTATTATTTCTTCATGGTTCTATTTCAAAGAAATGCTTAAATTACTTTGAGCAGATAATTGTGATTTCAAGTGTGCAGTTTGGATCTATAAGGAGAATTTGATTGACAACATGAGTGGATCTATTGGTATAATGCATTAGCAGTTTGAATCCATTGATTGAAATTCATTTTTTGATGAAATTCTATTTATGATTATGTGTTTGAATCCATGGCCCATAATTAGGCACTAATTTGTCATTCAACTTGTTCATCTCATAAACAAGTTATAAATTCAAAATCATTTTAATTTCTAATGTTGGGTTTATGTTTAGTGCTGAATTCTGCTTCCCAATTGCTGAGGGGTGATCCCACAATAGTGGTTTACAATTTTTGGCCAAACTGAACATTGAAATATTTTTTTCTAACTAAACCTTCACTTTTGATTTTATATGATGAATTTGAAGATGATGCAAACTAGAGTTTTGTGACCATTTTTCTGTAAATTCTGAATATATTTTTTTCAAAAAATTTGGAATTAGATTGCACCTCTTTTTCCATCTCCCCCGAAAACAAGTTTTTTTCAGAAAACAACATTTTTAAGAAGTGGCGCTCAACGTATAACACATAACATTTTTTCCATGAAGGATAAAATTCTAATTCTTTCGAATTTAGATTTGTAACTCTAACATCTAGTGCTTCCACTTGGTTAGATAGTTTTTTATTGAATATTTTTTATTTAACCAAGTTTCAAAGTCAAACCAATTACAATTCAGACATAGGTAGACCTTATAATGTGTAACATTTTTTGTATGTATCAAAATTCAAATTTTTTTTGGTTGGATCAAGGACTTCAATATCTGGTGCACTCATATTTTTCAAAAAAAAAGAAGATAATATGCTATTTTTCCACATATTCAGAATAGAGAGCTTGATTTTTAGTAAAAACATTTGTTTAATAAAACTAAAAAACAAAATACATAATAAAACCAAAACATATTAAAATTATATTCATTGGATAGCTCGATCTAAGGACTACCTAATTCCAACTAGGTTTGTGAAGTCTCTGCCATTTTCATCTTCAACTCGATCTCCAAAGTCCAAAAATTTTGATTTTCTTGGTGACAGAGAGTAGGAATCAGGGACAAGGGGGGTTTGAGCGAACCAAGGTTCACTCGAACCCCCTTTCAAAAGGGGGTTTTCATTTGTTTTTTTGGTGGTATGGTCCATAATTGCATTAAATGGGTTTGCTCAAACATAGGTTCAAGCGAACCCTCTTTTGGTTCGTTCAAACCAATGATTTCATTCGAACCCCAAGAATTTTTTTTTTTGGCATGGAGTCATTTTTTGCAATTTTTCCTTTCTCATTCGAATTGTAAACTGCTTTTGTGGGTTTACCCTGAGTAAGTGTTGAGATACCAAGAATTTAGCCAGATTTGAAGTTTTCAATGCTTTCCTTTGTATATTTTCTTTGGGAATTATCTGCTATAAAAAGCAATTTTTGTGCATAAATGAACTGAGTTTTTAGGCATTAAATAGGGAGATCCACCTTGGTCCTGCAAAGCCAAAAGTGTAGGAGATTTTAGTCTTTGAATGAATCTTGTCAGTTGGCCAAATCCCTCTTTGATTCTGAGCATAAGAAATTGGATACTTTTTAGGATTCATTGGTCTGATCTATTTGGAACACCAACAGCTTCAAGATTAATCTTTGCATGCAAACATGGAGGCATGATAGATTAAGAGAAATCCTTCTTTTGGAACTACAAAAAATATTTAAAGGATTTCATATTTAATGTTTAGACTTAAAAGGTGAAATACATATTGTGATCCTAAGAATTTTACCCTATTCTAACGTGCAAAATAATTTAAAAATGAAAGTGATAAAAGACTAAGGACACTTCAAGATTAGCCTAAGGAGTGATGAAACAAGAAGGAAATTGGATAAAACAAGATGCAAACGATTTCACCTTCCTTGCTGTTGATGTCTCATTGATTGGCCCTTGCTTGGGATGATTTTGTGTGCTCCTTAGATGGCTTCTTGAGTGGCTAAATGCAAGATTGAATGTGCAAAAATGATGGGTAGATGATAGTGAAGGAAAATTGGCAGCATGTAGTTACGAAAATCAAAAGTGTTGAAAATTCCCTTGAGGAGGGGGTATTTATAGAAGAATTTGAATTCTCTAGAGAATTCAACGGTTGAGATGCATCCAATAAGGCCAAGATGAAGGGATATGGTGGGTTGAGAACCCACAAGCCCTCACATCTTGGCATGTGGATGGTGAAGTGGCCAAGAGAAGATGAGGTGTAAGTGAGGTGTCAAAAAGGCACATGAGGTGGAGGAAGGACAAGCACCTTGGGGAGTGAAGATTTCCACAAAAAGGGATTTCTTGTCCCCAAGTGGGAGTGAAAGGGACATTTGAGAAATTTTGGAATTCCTCAAAAATCTACATGGGAAAAGGAAAGGTGGTTGAAAACATAAATGTGAATTAAAAATTCACATTCTTAGGAGAATCTAAAGGATAAAAGGTGGGCTCCAAAAAGGTGGGACTTGGTCACATGTGGAGATTGTGACAAGTCCAAGGTTCTAGAAGCCTTGGAAGGATAGAATGTGAATTAAAAATTCACATATAAAAGAGGGGAATCTAGGATAAATAAAAAGGAATTAAAAATTCCTTGGGGGGGAAGAGTTGACCAAGGTACTAATCAGGTTTGACTAATCAGTAATTAGAGGATAATTAGGGGTTAATTAAGATTAAAGGCCAACTTGCAAAAGTTGGAGGATGTGACACATCCTAATCAAGGATTAGGCATGTGCACATCCTTAATGAAGAGATTAGGAAATGGATTAGGATTAGATGAAAATGACATGTGAGGAATTAAATAAATGTAATATTTATTTAATTTATTTGATGAAAAGAGGATTTAAGGAGGGTAAGGTATTTAATTATTAATTAAATACCTTAGGGATTTGGCAGAATTAAAGATATTAATTAAATAATAGTAATATTACTTAATTAACTCGGATAGGAGGATGTTTAGATGAAAAGTGATAAATTTGGATAAATTAAGTGTCCAAATTTGGATGTCTACATTTTGCCCCTCTTTGAGATGGTGTTACGAAGTAGCATCATTTCAAAGAATATTAAAATATAGAACCCAGAAGGAGATGGTTAGATTGGAAAAGATGCCCCAGTCATCAAAGGGATGACTAGGAAGGAAGACGATGGGGGTGAAGATGAAGAGTAGGGATTGAGGATGCCCCCTCGAGAGGACATGCAGGTTGAAGAGAACACGTGTGTGCTCTCGAAATAGATGATGTGATGCATGGGGAGATGAGGAAAATGATGCAAGGTGATGGGTAAGAGAGTAAGTGATATGGAGATGGATGAAGCACAAAGGTGATGTTGCCCCAGTCAAAGTACAAGCCAAAATGGGTTGATGATGGATGGAGTGTTGTCAATGAGGGAATGAAGGATCCCAAAACAACATGAGGATAGGGAAGGATACATCCCAAAACACCACTAAAGGATAGGGAGGAATACCTCACGATGATGATGAAAGTGTTGTTGATGAGGGAGGGATACATCCCAAAACAACACCAAAGGGATAGGGAATGATAATAATGGATGATGATGATGATGATGGGTCAAGGCTAGTAATGAGACTGGGGACAAGACCAAGGATATGATTAGATGATTTGGGCTAAATGAAATGGATGGGGGTTGGATAAAGATGTGAGATAAGGATGAATTATGAATGGATGGGGGGATACATGCAAGATGATAGAATGGAGAATGAAATGCAATTTTCCATCTTCGGAGCACTAATTTTGCTATAGCGTCAGACACAAGATGCCAGGGTATGAAGAACCAAGGAAAATTAGTGTCTAATGCATAAAACAAACACAACAGACAAGAAGGCTATCCCAAAACCCCAAAGTCATAAAGACCTTGGTCGGGCCAGGTCTTGAGATAACCACAAGTACAAAAGGATGCCCTAGCATAACACAAGACCTCGAGGATCTTGGTGGGTACTACGTGGGACAACCAATAAGACACAATCAAATAAGAGCAAGATATGCCCCTATGTTGACCAGTCAAAACACACCATAATATGATGGATCATGGCGGCCTTGACAAGTGATGATAGGGAGCTCAAATGATAAACAAAATCCAAAAGTATCAAAATATCACAATCAATTTCAAATGTCCTTTGCCATAGGATCAAAAGGGATGGATGGGGTTGATGAGGTCTGTTAGGAAGGATGCATCCTGTTGAGACCAAAGATGATGGATACTAAACTAAAAGATCGTTATGACTCGGGATACGCAAAATCGATTGGATCTCTTGATATAAGTGGGTCTTGTTTGTTAAGAACTAGCTAGATAAGGGCATAGCTTGACCACATGACACAAGGAAGACAAGACATGAGACTGACACACCCTAAATACCTAGGGGCTCGGGGGCCGATCAAAGATTAGCCTTGCCTACGTGAAAGCGTAGAGCCCTTGTAGTTCGATGAAAGGTGGATGACTAACCAAGATGGAGACTGTGATGGATGGTAAAGACAAGATGGACAAAAGGAGAAAGACCGATGATAGATGATAGAAGAGCAAAGTGGACAATGAAGATCGAGGATGGAACCCCGGGGGCAGATCAAATGATCGACCTTGCCTATGTGAAAGCGCAGGGGCAACATAGTTCGATAGAAGGCCAAAGACAAGTGATGGATGAAAGATGATGAGATGATATGATAAGTGGATAAAAAGATGGGACCGATACGACAAGATAGGATAGACCTATTGGATTGGATAGGATGATGATGATTAGGGATGTATAGTTATCAAAGCATTAAAATGACTTGGGATGATGATATGATAGATAGATGAGTGATGAAAAGTGATAGGGGATTGGAAAGATGTGCAAGAGAAGCAAGGGTGATGACGATGAGATAAATGGCATTGGGTTGCATGGGGGGAGGCCTATAGCCATATACCAATGACAAGGGATTGTGAGATGGGATGAGGATAAAGATGAAAGAATGGATAGAGATATAGGGATGGGGGATGGGAGGGATTGTTTGGATGGATGGAAATATAAGGATTGGGAGATGAAAGGGATGCTAGGATAAATGGATATGAAGATAAGGATGGGGAGATGGAAGGGATGCTATGATAGATGGATAGGGACAGAAGGATTGGGAGATGAAAGGGATGATAGGATAGATGAATACGAAGATAAGGATGGGGAGATGGAAGGGAAGGGATGCTATGATAGATGGATAGGGAGATGAAGGGATGTTATGATAGATGAATGATGTCCAAAGCATGCATAGATAGGTGCCCCTATTTTGATCAATATCACAAGAAGGATGGAGGGATGGGAGATAAATGGGATATGATGGTAGGATGCAGAAGATAGGTGGGATGGGGGGATTTATGAAGAGGACGGATAACAGGAAGACAGGTGCATAGTTGGAAGCATAGCGGATGGAGTGAATGCATATCAGGAAGTTGCCCCCAAGTGCAGATGGGTATTTACGCATGATGCCTATTTGCCAGGTTTTCATCATGGTACTTATCCAAGGCGCTTGTTTGCCAAGTTTTCACCATTGGACAAATTATTTCTCTTTACTATTTTGTTTTATTTTTGGATTTTTGGATTTTCTGATTTTATGATGGGGTCACCAAGCGGACTTAGGCATAGAACCTCTTCAGATGGAGGATATTGACGGGTTCGTCAAGGGGGTCTCCTTCAAGAGTAGTTAACCGGTAGGCCCTAGATCCATATTTGGTGGCTATGATATAAGGCCCTAACCAATTTGCCTCAAATTTTCCCTTTTTATCACGGTCTGGTTGAGTGCATTGGTTTTCTTTGAGGACAAGCTCACCAACCTGGAATTGTCTAGGACGAACCTTTTTATTGTAATGACGTTTGAGGTGATTTTGGTATGCTTATAGATGGTCATAGGATCTTATTCTCCACTCATCCAGTAACTCTAGCTGTGCAAGCCGTGCAACACGAGCATCTTCTTCGCTGATAAGGTTCTTCAAAGAAATTCTCAATGAGGGGAGCTCAACTTCGATTGGAAAGATGACTTTAGCACTGTATACTAAGGAGTAGGGGGTGGCGCCTGTTGGGGTGCGGATGGATGTACGGTATGCCCAAAGGGTAGGATGGATGTGGAGGTGCCAATCTCGTCCAGTGTTATTGACAACCTTTTTGAGGATGCAGATGAGGGTCTTGTTGGTTGCTTTTGCCTGACCATTACCTTGAGGGTAATAAGGCATCGACCAACGATGCTAGATATGGAAGGTGTCATAGAGGTGTTTCATGGCTTGGTTTTTAAAAGGTTTTCCATTGTTGGAGAGGATGGTGGATGAAATACCATATCTGCAAAGAATATGGTAAAGGATGAATTTGGAAATCTGGGTACCGGTGATTTGTGAGAGTGGCATTACTTCCACCCATTTGGTGAAGTACTCAGTAGCAGTATTGATGATTGTATGGCCATCGGATGAGGGTGGGTAAATCTTGCCAATCAAGTCGAAACCCCATTGAGAGAATGGCCACGGTGCTAGGAGAGGCTGAAGATCTTGTGCTGGGGCATGAATCAAATCTACATGCTGTTGACATGGAAGGCATTTCTTCACAAATTTGCAAGAATCATGTTCCAGTGTAGGCCAATAATATCCAGCCCGTAAGATCCTTTTGGCCAGAGCCATACCATTTGAGTGAGCTCCACAAATACCACCATGCACTTCTATTAGTACCATTTGGGCCTCAATCTCATTCAGACATCTAAGGAGGATTCCATCATACCCGCGACGATAAAGCATATCACCAACAATGGTGTATCGGGACAAACGATGGATAAAGGATTTACGTTGGTTGCATGTAAGTTCTGGGGGTATGATATTATCACGAAGGTAAGTGTATATGTCTTGGTACCACGGGGAGGCAGGACCTACAATATCACACACCATGTCAGTCTCAGGAACATCATATGCAGGGATTAAAAGTTGTTCAACAAGAAACTCACACTCTATTCGATCCTTGGGCATGTCAATCAGGGAACTAATAGTGGCCATTGCATCTGCTGCTTTATTCTATACCCGAGGAATTTGGTCAAACTATATGAAGGTGAAATATTTTTTTAAATCATCCACCATGTGTTTATAGGGTAACAGTTTATCACCTTTTGTGATGAATTCATCATTAACTTGTCTAATAACCAACAAAGAATCACTAAAGACTTTCAAATGGGTTATGTGCCACTGTTTTGCAATTCTAAGGCCGATGAGGAGAGCTTCGTATTCTGCCATATTGTTGGTACATGGAAACACTATCCTAAATGATTTTGGGATGTAGTCACCTTGAGGGGTGACTAATAGAATTCCTGCTCCAGATCCACTATGAGTGTATGAGCCATCGAAATATAATGTCCAAGCTGGTGCTTCTATCACTGTGTAGATTTCTTCATTGGGGAATTCAGTGTCTAGTGGCTAGGCATCTACTAATGGTGCTTCAGCCAATTGATCAACAATAACTTGTCCTTTTATGGCTTTTCACTCTACATACTCTATATCAAATTCGCTTAGAAGCATGACCCATTTGGCCATGCAGCCAGTCAAAGTGGTTCTAGATAACAGATACTTCAAGGGATCAATTTTGGCGATTAATTTGACTGGATGGCTGAGCATGTAATGACGAATTTTCTGTGTGCTGAAGACTAGCGCAAGGAAAGCTTTTTCCATGGGGGAGTAATTTAACTCGTAGCCGACTAGTGTTCGACTAATGTAGTAGATTGCTCTTTCTTTGAACGACTCATCATGTTGTGCCAATAATGCCCCCAGTGTGACTGAAGTAGCAGAGATATAAAGCAGGAGGGGTTTTCTTGGGATAGGTGGCATCAAAATCGGTGGATGAGCTAGATATTCCTTAATCTTATCAAAACCCATTTGACACTGTGGAGTCCATCGAAAGGTAGAATCTTTCTTCAAAATATGGGTGAAGGGCTGACATTTATCTGCTAGCTAGGCTATGAACCGTCGGATGGATTGCATCTTCCCCTGAAGGCTTCTTAACTGTTTTAGATTACGTGGAGGTGGCATGTCTAGAATAGCCTTTACCTTGGCGGGATCAACTTCAATACCTCTGTGAGAGACTATGAAACCCAACAACTTCCCTGACGTGACCCCAAAGACACACTTTTTTGGATTTAGCCTCAACTTATAATGGTCTAACCGCTCAAATATCTTTTTCTGAATGGTAGGATGTTTTGCTCATGTTCAAGATTTCCCTAATAGGTCATCAACATAGTCTTCCATGATGATATGGATGAGGTCATGGAAGATGACCGTCATTGCTCTCTGATATGTTGCCCCTGCATTTTTGAGACCAAAGGGCATAACATTGTAACAGAAAGTGCCCCAAGGAGTTGTGAAGGCTATCTTGTGTTGGTCTTCAGGTGCGATTCGGATCTGATTATAACCAGAGAAGCCATCCATAAGGGATAACATCTCATGTTCTGCTGTTAGGTCAACCAACATGTCAATGTTAGGAAGAGGGAAAATCGTCTTTTGGGCAAGCTTTGTTAAGATCCCTGAAGTTCGTGCAGATCCGAATGTCTCCGTTTGGTTTGGCAACTGGAACTATATTAGAGATCTACTCAGAGTAGTCAATTAGTCTGGTAAAACCCACCTCTAGTAACTTCTCCAATTCCTTTTTGACTAATAACGCGACTTGCAGATGCATCTTGTGGAGCTTTTGTTTGATAGGCTTGGCGTCTAGGCGAATGTCTAAATGATGAACCACTAAGGCAGGTTCTAAGCCTAGCATGTCTGAGTATGACCAAGCAAAGTTAACGATTCCCTCTTGGAGTAGCTGCACAAAGACCAGATACTCTTGTTTAGAGAGTGACTTAGCTACATAGGTGATTTTAGGACTTTCAGCAGTTCCCAAATTAACTTCTTGCGTCTCTTCAATTAGAATAGTTGATCGGGCAGATAACTGAGCTCCCATAAGGGGAAGATGAACATCTCCATCTTCCAGCACCTCTTCGAGGTTTTCGCTATCAGATGCATCCTTTATTTTTACTTTTTCAAGGTCAGGAAGTGCCTCAGGGAGGTTTTCACTAGATGATCGCTTATTACTTTTCTTATTTTTACTTTTGTGACTGGAGTGTTCATCCTCCCCCAATCCCATAAGGTTGACATATGTGTCCACAGGCATATTGACAGGTGTGGTATTATGTAGGTCCCAATCAATAAGTTCATGGTGACAAAGGGATAGGCTAATGGTGCAGATAGATAGGCATTCGAACATGGATGATAGGTTGGTGTGATCGACATCATCGTATGCATGTATGATGGATTCCTCCTCAGGTATGTCTTCCAATGAGCCATCGTCCACAGTGATACTATTGGAAGTATTAGATGATGTTGTGTGGCTTTTCTGTTTCTTATCATACACAATGCCTGTGTTTCTTGGTAACTTTGGTGTATCAATGGGTTGTAACCACCCTTGTTCCTCTTTACCTAGGCCTCTACCTTGATAGTTATGTTTTTCCACGAACTTTGTCAGCCAAGGGTATTTTTCCTAAAAATATTTCTTTAGAGGAGTCTCTGGTTCGGGCTCTTCTCGATAGACCCATTGGCTTATGTCCTCTTTTGGTGCATCGATCTTGACACTCAGAGATCTGAAAGTGGTGGTAGGGATGTCTTTACCACTGAAGGTGATAATCTTGTCATCCTTTTGTGTAGCATGTGAAGGTTGACCATATTCGTGCAGTGATAGTGGCATGGTGGCTACATTGAGAGTCGTATGCATTTCGTATTCGCCACACCCTTTGTCGATGATCTGGACTTTGGTGACTGAAGGATCAGTGGTGGAGGATGGAGTGGTTATCACAGTGGATGGTGGATTAGAGGATGATGACTGGGATGCCCCCATTTCAACCCACAATAATGTAAATGGGGAAAAGATGCTTCTAAAGTGCGGCAATATTCAAATGGTTGGGGGTCGACATAGATGGTGATTTCTTGTCCATTGATAGGGAATTTCAGGCATTGATGGTACGTGGAGGGGACGGCTTGCATAGCATGGAGCCATGGGCGGCCAAGGAGGAGATTATACGGTAAGTCCAGATCAAGGACATGACAGGTAGTATACTGAAGCACATGTCCCACTTGGATAGGAAGACTAATAATTCCTTCTGAATTTCTTTCTGCATTATCATAGGCCTTGATTGTAATGATCTGGTTTCTTAAGTCCGCTTGAGTATACCCCACCTATTTTATGAATTTCAAAGTACATAAATTGAGGGCAGAGCCATTATCTACCAAGACCCTTTTTATTTTATGGCGAGCAACCATGAGTTTGATATGTAAAGGGTGATTATGATTGAAATCGATGTTTGGCATATTGTTTTGGCTGAAGTGGAGGTGATGAGACAAAGCCAAGTGCCCCACCAAAGCTTGGAATTGTGCGGGGTCGATGTCATTTGGCACATGGGTTTCCTGCAGGGCTCTATTGAGGATTTCTTGATGTATTGGGGAAGACTTAAGCAAATCCAAAATGGATATATGAGCAGGGGTCTTCCTTAAGTGATCAAGGATGTTGTACTGAGAGTTTACAGGAGTCGGTTGGGTGGGTGCAGAGGCTGTAGGGACGGTGATGCAGGCTCATCGTGTAGTAACAACACATTGAGGGTCTTTGGCTTTAACATGTATCATGGATACTCGGGGCTCCACCTGCTCAATGTAATGAATAACACCTTCATAATTGAAGGGCACATTCTTGTAATTCACATTGTTTGTGCTATTGTATTGAGGATTACTATTGGAGGTGCTAGGGCCTTGATTATGGTTTGGGAAGGCGTTTTGATAGATCTGCAGTTGAGCATTGGATGATGAAGGTTGACTGGGGTCAACTTTGATATCTCCTCAATCAATGAGATCTTGGACATAGTTTTTCAAACCCTGACACTTATTTAAAGAGTGTCCCTTGATTTTATGAAAGTCACAATACTTATTTTCTTTAAACCATGCCGACTTGGGCTTGGACTCTTCAAATGGCTTGGTGACAGGATATGTGATGGGGTAATTGATTTGTAGCAATTTATTAAAAACAACACTCAGAGGTTCTCCTAATTGGGCGTATTGACGTTTGGTGTTCCCCTTATTGTTTTGGTTTGACTGTTGAGGGGGATGAGGTGCCCCCTATGGTATAGATATGGTGTTGGGTATAGACGGTTGTTGTTTTTGGGATGCATTAGCTACTTGGACATGTTTAGTGTCTATCACGCCATCATTCAACACATTCTTGTTCTTGTTCCAGAATCGTGGTTTATCGGCAAATGACCTCTCTTTATCATGACTGTGTATTTTGATGTGCCCTTTGGCAATAAGGACACGTTCCAGGATGGGTCCTTTTTCCACTATCTCCGCAAAGGTGGTGACACAATGTAACCTAAAATTATGGGCCATGTCAGGATGAGAGTTTTCCACGAAAAGAGTGACCATGTCTTTTTCTTTCAGAGGGGTCTTCATTCGACTTGCTAATGCACACCACCATTGTAGGTAGCTGGTAAAGGTTTCCCCCTCACATTGTTTCTCTTTGAGGAGATCTAAGGTGTCTGTATCCTTCTCCAAATTGAAAGAGAAGTAGGATACAAACTTTTTTGACAAGTCTGCAAAAGTTTTTATAGACCCTTTTTCGAGAGTCATGAACCAATCTAAGGCGTGGCTTGCTAGCTTCGTGGGAAAAAATGCAAGAGATAGTTATCATTATACATGACTTCTTGACACTTTGAATAAAACTCTTGTAAGTGAGCCTTAGGGTCTTTGTTTCCCTTGTATTTGTCAAATTTCGGTATCTGGAAATGTTTAGGAAAGGGAATTAATGAGATGGAGGGATCAAACGGATATGGGCATATATCTTCAAATTTAAATGATTGTTTTGTAGCCCCGACTTGAAGATCCTTAAGTGCGGCTTTTATTTCCAACAAATTCGAGCTAGCTGGTGGTGGGTTGGGGGGATATTGGTGATAGGATGACAAAGGATCATGCTTAAAAGGTGTCAGATTGTTGAAATACGGGTTTGGATGATTGGATGATGACATGGCTTGTTGGTAAGATGGGAGATTTTGTTGGTACGAGGGTTGTTGTTGTGGGGTATAATATGGATTTGTTTGATAAAAGTGCGGGGTAGGTTGTTGAGGGACTTGGATGGGACGTTGCATGTTCGTTTGTTGGTGTTGAGGGTATTGTTGTGATTGTTGGGAGGTTACATAAAGTGGTTGTTGGTGAAATTGCTGTTGATTGTGATAGTAGTATTGTTGGAGAGGTTGTTGTTGTGATGTCAAATGTTGTATGGGCTGAGGTTGGATATTGTGTTGTGGTTGAGCCTTCAAACGCAAAATGGATGCGAGAAAGGGGGATATGGTATGAGTGATAGGTCGAGATGGATTGCCTTGTGATTGGTAGGGTGGTTGTTGTGAAGAGGCCAAAGTATTGTGTATAGGTTGTTGTTGATGAGATGGCGGAGGTAGCGTAGACGTGTTTTGTAAAGGGGGTTGTTGGGTACCACTTGGAACGTTCAGCAGGGGTGTGCCTTGTGGAGGTAATTGAGACAGAATGTTGGGTTGGTGAAGCTGTTGAGATGGTGTATTTGTAGTTCTAGGAGGTGGAAGTGATGCGGTAAAGGAGGTGCCTCCAATGTTGACTAGAGGTTGGTTGGAAGGAGGGGGTGTTGTTAACGTTAATGGCAGAGGTTGTGGAACATTCTGTGGCATACCGTAGGAAAAAGGATTATTGGGATCAGGCAGTTGAGGTCCTCCTATTGCTGAAGTCGAAGCAGGGGGGGGATAGTTAACTTGATAAAGAATGGCATTGCCAAATTCAGGTTGATGCCAACCCTCAACTGGAGGAATATTGGAGAAGTATGAACCTTCGGGTGCATTTTGTGAACCTTGTAGTACGTTGGATGGGGCACCCCTATATTTGGACAGGTCAACATTCGAGGGGGGTTTGACACCCTTCTCAATTAGGTGGGCCAAGATTTCTTCCCCATGTTTTTCGAGCAAACGATCAGTCATTTGCACATTGGCGAGATTACTAAAATGTTCCTCAAGTGTGAGTTCAGGTTGATTAACCATACTCTCTTCACCGTTTGGTGAGTTGTTCTGATTCTCGGTGTTAGAATGTGATGAAGTACCATTATGAGGATCGTGAGGGACGTTGATACCCTTGTTAGGATCTGATGAGATGTTGATTGTGTTTTTGGGATCTTGAGGGTTGTTTGATTGGGCATTCTGGGTTTGTTGTTCGACCATCTTCTTTGCCTGTGATCGGGTCTGAACAGGCATGCAAATGTGAGATGAGTGGATTATGAATGATTCGATTGTGATTGGATGAGATCTAATTTGGACGGGGTTTGGATTTGGATCAGGCTTTGTTTGGATATATTAGATTGGATCGGATTTTGGTTGGATTAGATTTGGATTTGGCAAGATTGGATTAGATTGGATTGGATTGGATTGGATTGGATTTGGCACGATTGGATTAGATTGGATTGGATTGGATTGGATTATTTGGATGAATAGATGTGATTTGATTGATTGGACAATTTGATCAAATGATTGGTTTTGATAGATTTGGATGATTGGATGGGTATGATTGGATGATAAAAGATGAGAGGAAGACCTTGAGTTTAATCAAAGGAAGTTACCCTTAGCAACCAAGAAGTTTAATTGATTAAGAGGATGATCACGGCACCAAATCCATCTTAGGATAGGAATGGATTGATTGGGCCAAGGATGATAACTTACGCCACTGAATTCACCTCAAGATGGAAGCAAATTGATTGGGGTCAAAGCTAAAGGAAAATAATCAAATTCAAGCGCTATGGTCAATTTGGGTAACCACTTTGTAAAGCAAGGTTAACAAGGTTTGGTTATGAGTGGTGTTTGGTGATGTAAACGGTAAAATTATGATGTTTGGTAGGTGATGGTATGGATTTTTGAATGGAATACAAGGAAATTAGAATGAACGGGTGGATTGAAGATGATTGTGGAGAATGAGTGGAGATTTAGAATGGTCAAATGGAAGCTTGGAACGATAGAATGAAGGTTTATACGGACCCAATGGAGGTTTTGGGAGGCTTAGAGTGACAAAATGAAGGCCTAGTATGATGAAATAATGGTTGGGAACAATTAAATGATGGTTTAGAGACTAAACGGATCCAAATGGGGTAATTTTGGGTGTTCAGGAGGGAAAATCCGCCCCTCTGCGGCAAAATCAGGGGCGTTGACAGCTTTTTGCAACAAATCAGGGTTGCTTCCGCCTTTCCACAACAAAACAGGGGTGCTTCCACCTTTCCGCAGCAAAACAGGGGCGATTCTGCCTTTCTGCAGCAGAAACAGGGGCGCTTCCGCCTTTTTACAGCAGAATTAGGGGTGCTTCCGCCTTTCTACAGTAGGACAGAGCTTGGTTTTGATGGTAAAGGCTATGGCAAGGAGGCAAAATGATAAAGTAAGGCCAAAGTATCAAAGATTTCACAGATTTTTCACAAGAAACACTTCAAGCAAGCACAATCTTATGATTAATATTAAGGGTATGGCTAGGCAAGGTCTTAATCTAAGATGCACAAGGCTTCTAGGGAGTCCTTGATATACTCTCAGTACATGAGGCACAATCGTGAACACCAGCCCATCACAAGTGTGAGTTGGGAACCCTAGCAAGATACTGAAAGGCTTGGACCAACTTTTCACGTCTATCTAGGTATCACCCTAGCTTCGACGCTCCGCCAATTACGACGTGACTGGATTGGGGTACAAATTTTGTTCTCCCCCCTTTATATACCCCATCGGTACATGTGGTTGGAATCGTCCCTTGGGGTGATGAAATCCCCAAGCAAGTCCCACTAAAAAGAAGACACTAACCACTTCCAACTACTCCCCAGGCTCATACGAAGTGCAAGGGAAAAGTGAAAAAAAATTAATTCCCCCTTGGGTAACACAAGAATATACAATCGTAGCAAGCAATGAAGTTTATTCCCCCTAATTAGACTATGTTCCAAAACAACAAAGATAATTTTAGAATATCTAATCGAATAGATGGCCCTGCAAACAAATGTTAGCTGTCTTTTTCTTCATTCTTGGTCAATTATGCCATAGTATGCTGCAAAACATTAGCAAAAACCACCTATATCCTTGCCAAAACAATGTTAGAGGGTTACTACTTGAAAATAGCAAAAAATGAGAGAAAAAATGAAGCTATAATGACTATTTTACCTTCCAAATTGTGTTGTTTTGGGGCGCTTCTGCCTTTCTGCAGAAAAATAGGGGCACTTCTGCCTTTTTGCAGCAAAAATGGGGGCGCTTCTGCCTTTTTGCAGAAAAAATGGGGGCGCTTCCACCTTTTTGTAGCAAAATGGGGGTGCTTCCGCCTTTCTGTAGCAAAAATGGGGGTGCTTCCGCCTTTCTACAGCAAAAATGGGGGTGCTTCCGCCTTTATGCGGTAAAGCAGAGGATGCTTCCGCCTTTCTACAACAAGAAGTTAGAGGGCACTTTTGCCTTTCTGCAACAAGAGGTTAGAGGGCACTTCCGCCTTTCTGCAACAAACTTTATCAAATTTTTAAGAAAAAAAGAAAGTTGTGCCCCTCCCACTGCAAGAAAAGTGTTAGAAAAACCTTCTAAATATATCCCTAACTGCAGCAAACTTGTTAAAAGAAAATAAAACTTTTAGATATAGGGCGTTGCCACATTTCTGTAGCAGACAAGAGGGTGCTTCTGCCTTTCTGTAGTAAGGCAGAGGGTGCTTCTGCCTTTCTGTAGTAAGGCAGAGGGTGCTTCTACCTTTCTGGAGTAAAGAAGAGGGTGCTTCTTCCTTTCTGCAGTAAA
Source organism: Sequoia sempervirens (assembly GCA_007258455.2). Lineage (NCBI taxonomy): Eukaryota > Viridiplantae > Streptophyta > Pinopsida > Cupressales > Cupressaceae > Sequoia > Sequoia sempervirens. The sequence goes on along the minus strand of VDFB02271358.1, from coordinate 1,088,168,075 downwards.
GCAAAGGGCACTTCCACCTTTCTACGGTAAAAAGGATGGCGCTTCCACCTTTCTGCGACCTTTTTCTCCACAATACTTAGCAAAAATGAATTTTAAATACAAGAACCCATTTGTGGGTGCCACCGGGCGTGCCAGAAATGTGATCCTAAGAATTTTACCCTACTCTAACGTGCAAAATAACTTAAAAATGCAAGTGATAAAAGACTAAGGACACTTCAAGATTAGCCTAAGGAGTGATGAAACAAGAAGGAAATTGGATAAAACAAGATGCAAACGATTTCACCTTCCTTGTTGTTGATGTCTCCTTGATTGGCCCTTGCTTGGGATGATTTTGTGTGCTCCTTAGATGGCTTCTTGAGTGGCTAAATGTAAGATTGAATGTGCAAAAATGTTGGCTAGATGATAGTGAAGGAAAATTGGCAGCATGTAGTTATGAAAATCAAAAGTGTTGAAAATGTCCTTGAGGAGGGGGTATTTATAGAAGAATTTGAATTCTCTAGAGAATTCAACAGTTGAGATGCATCCAACAAGGCCAAGATGAAGGGCTATGGTGGGTTGAGAACCCACAAGCCCTCACATCTTGGCATGTGGATGGTGAAGTGGCCAAGATAAGATGAGGTGTAAGTGAGGGGTCAAAAAGGCACATTAGGTGGAGGAAGGACAAGCACCTTGGGGAGTGAGAAGATTTCCACAAAAAGGGATTTCTTGTCCCCAAGTGGGAGTGAAAGGGACATTTGAGAAAATTATTGAATTCCTCAAAAATCTACATGGGAAAAGGAAAGGTGGTTGAAAACATAAATGTGAATTAAAAATTCACATTCTTAGGAGAATCTAAAGGATAAAAGGTGGGACTTGGTCACATGTAGAGATTGTGACAAGTCCAAGGTTCTAGAAGCCTTGGAAGGATAGAATATGAATTAAAAATTCACATATAAAAGAGGGGAATCTAAGATAAATAAAAAGGAATTAAAAATTCCTTGGGGGGGGAAGAGTTGACTAAGTTACTAATTAGGTTTGACTAATCAGTAATTAGAGGATAATTAGGGGTTAATTAGGATTAAATGCCAACTTGAAAAAGTTGGAGGATGTGACACATCCTAATCAAGGATTATGAATATGCACATCCTTAATGAAGAGATTAGGAAATGGATTAGGATTAGATGAAAATGACATGTGAGGAATTAAATAAATGTAATATTTATTTAATTTATTTGATGAAAAGAGGATTTAAGGAGGTTAAGGTATTTAATTATTAATTAAATACCTTAGAGATTTGGTAGAATTAAAGATATTAATTAAATAATAGTAATATTACTTAATTAATTCAGATAGGAGGATGTTTAGATGAAAAGTGATAAATTTGGATAAATTAAGTGTCCAAATTTGGATGTCTACACATATAATTTTAGTAGCATTTTATTCTACAAGAAATAAGTATGAGAAATATTGAATGATATTAATTTTCAAATTAGTGAGTTGGGAATGAATAGGGAACATATTCTAGAAGAATCTTCATTGTCTAAAGAGCTCCATGAATGATACAGTTGGTGTTTTTTCTTGCAATCCCCAATCTGAAGGAAAATAATAATGCCTAAACCAAAGGATGAAGAGGTTAAGAAAATGGTCTTGCACTATCAACACATTAGGGACAAGAAAGGCCAATGAACTAGGCTATAATAAAACTTTAGTACTTTGAGCTTTGTAAGACTCAAAAGTGTGTTCCTATTGAAATATCTACACATATAATATGACTTTCACTAGATAACATATTACAGATTGATGTAATGATAGGGTACAAAACTACTCCCAATCACCATTCAAAGGGCTTCCAACCCACTTTCACCAAAAAACTCAATTCTTATATTATTTTCAATTTTGTACCTAGTCTTCCTACTAGGTCAACCAACCTCCTTTTCTTGACTCAACTTACTACTTTTCCAAACAAGCTCTGCAACAAAGCATCAATCTAGGCACCCATTAAGGCCTTCATTCACATATCTAAAACTCCCTTACAACTTCTTTGGAACTACAATCCCAAATCGTGTTTCCTACATTGAACTAGCCTTGAATTAGGCCTCTTTTCCAAAGAGACTCACCTCAAAACTCACAACCAATCCAAGAAACCTTTTTAAAGTCAACAAAAAACCTCCAAAACCTCAGAATATCCAACTTTTAGGTCCCAACTCACTCAATAGGACCCATTTTCTCTAAACCCTCTCTTTCTTCACAAATAACTAGGGCTTATTGGATTTCACATTCCTTGACCTCTTAAAATACTAAAACCACTTCTAACAGGCCTTATTCTACCTAAAAAAACTCATTTCATCCTCCAAATATGTCGTCCTCAAGATTTTGACACTTCCTTCACAAACCTACCAATTTCACCCTTTTACCCACTTGGTTCCACTAGGGTTTCATGCCCTTTTACACATTTTATCTCCTCTTACCTCTAGGACCTTCAAGAAACATCTAAATACACCTATTCTCAAATATTTCAAGAGATTCTATCTAGTTCTAAATCCCTTTCTTCAATTCACTCTCACTAGCCTTGTTTAAAAGGCACAAATTCTGAGTTTTCACCAGGGAAACATGGAGAAATTCTTACAAGATCTTTACCAACCCTAAATTGTAACTCCTACACCTAATCCTAAATTATTCAGGCCCATTCCACTAAGAAATAGTTGATACAAAAAGGTGGAATGGCCTATCAATTTATTTTAACAATCAAAACCGTTAACCCCTGTTTATTGGCTGCTTGTAGAAATCAATCCTCCAAATGCTTAAAACTTAATATGAATCACTCAAATCAACTTCAAAATGATTCCAAAACCTATATCTATCAATTCACATGCATTTAAGATGAATGAAAACCTATACAGAACTATACATAGGCTTGTTTTGAGGAATTTACACAGAAATAATAGAAAATTGTGATCTTTTATTGATTTCTCTTCTACAAGTTCTTCAAAAACTTTCTCAACAATGAATCACACCTATTTAAACATCCTCCAAACCATTCCATCTTACTAAAACACCTAAAATACCTCAAAAATACCCATGACCATTGGGCTTCCCTCCATTTTTAAATTTTGCACTTTTACATTATTTTCAAATTAACAACTTTTTGCAAACTTAGCAAATTTTATACAATGACACTACCAAAAATGCTAAGACCATAAAACATTAAAAAATGGCCTATCATGGCCATATTCAACATTATTATGACTCTAGAAACCTCACTAGACTCTTTTCAACAAATTGAGCACCAAGGTGCCCCTGCACAATTCACCTGGCCATAAGATTTCTTCCAAGTCCCTTGTAAGCATACATCCTTTGAACCTACAACAATTCTATATTCTCCAACCTTTTATGCTCCTTCTTTTCCTTTAAATGACTTCACCTTTACCTTTGTTTTATATTTTTCCATGCTTAACAACCCTTCTCTTTCATTGTCCTCTTGAATCTGCATCACCATGCTCTGGTGTGTTTTCATCAGCTCCATCCATTTTCTCTTACTCTATTCTTCCTCTTTACTCACTACAAAATAATCTACACTTTGACCTTCACCTTTCATCTTAACTATTGGCTTGACTCCCATAATCAGGATCACTAGAACAAGGAAGTAGCAAAAGACTCCCTTCACTTTCTGCCTCTTTCCCTTTCCTTTCACAACTCTTCTCAGGTTCTCTATGCTTGGAACCACTTTCATGGTAGAATACAACTGCCCCACAAAAAATTCTATCAACCAAGGACAACCCTCTGTCTTAACCTCAACAACATCATACTTCTCCACTTAATTTGGAGACTTCACCAACATTTCCTTTTTAGCCTTCACCTTTCCAATCTCTGTCAACATTTCATCATCAGTCTCTTCCATCATTGAGACCCTCTGCAAACACTTTACCTCCACTTCTTCACCTCTCATGGTGACTGCAACTTCCTCATTCACTACAAATCCCTTCACAAACTCTTTCACTGTCCTTTTCCATTCTTCTTGGCTTACTGTCTTCTCTATCATCTTGTCTTACTCTTGACTCTCTGCTCTTTCCATCTATGTATTCTCAGCTTTGTCAGCTTCTTGTCCCATCAATGGACATTGCATCTTGTCTCTCATCTTCTCTTGTTGACTGTCCACACTCTTCCCTTTAAATACCATGCTCTCACATTATTTCTCTTCTACCTTCACTGCCTTATACTCATTCTCTTTTAGTTTCCCTCTACATAGACTCTTTACATCTTCCATTCTTAGACCTTGAATCAAATTTTTCGCTTCCTTTACCTCTATATTTTTAGACACATAAACTTTTATTTTAGTAGTGGGTGAAGCCACAATAGTGCTTTACAATTGAAGTGAGGAAGGAAAACTCACAAAAAATGGATGCATGGAAAAAAACTTGATTTTAGGGGTTCATACGAACCTATTGGTTCGACCGAACCAATTAGGGGTTTGGTAGAACCTAGGTTTGGCCGAAACCTCTTAATACTTTCCTGCCAAAAAAGCCATCAAAACCCCTTATAGAAGGGGGATTCGAATGAACTAGGGTTCAAATGAACCCTGGTTCGCTTGAACCCCTAGGGGTTCGTTCAAACACCCTTTATTCCTCATCCCCCCTGAGACAGAAAAAAACTTGAATTTTGGCACTTCAGAGCTTGGTTTGAGGATGAAAATGGAGGAATATTCACAAGCCCAACTGGAATCAGGTAGTCCTCAGAACGAGCTATCCAACGAATATAATTTTAATATTTTTTGTTTTATTATGTATTTGATATTTTAGTTTTATTAAATATAGGTTTTTCATCGAAAATGAAGGTCTCTATTCTGCACATGTGGAAAAATAGCAAATTATCAAAAATAAAAATAAAAAATATGAGTGCACTAGATATTGAAGTCCTTGATCCAATAGATTTTTTTTTTTTGAATTTCGATATATAAAAAAAAGTTATGCGTTATATGGTTGTGCTATGTCTGAATTGTAATTGGTTTGACTTTGAAACTTGAATAAAGAAAAAATATTCAATAAAATACTATCTAACCAAGTGGAAGCACTATATATCAGAGTTACGAATCTAAATTTGAAAGAATTATAATTTTATCTTTCATGAAAAAAATATATGCGTTATACGGTGTACGTCACTTTTTTAAAATGTTGTTTTTTGAAAAAAACTAGTTTTCATGGGAGATGGAAAAAGAAGTGGAATCTTATTCCAAAAATTTTGAAAAAAATATTTTTAGAATCTGCAGACAAAATGTGATGAGACTCTAGTTTACATCATCTTCAAATTCTTCACGGTTTAGCCGCTATAGGTGCCCAAATGTGAAGATTTAGTTTAAAAAAATAATTTTAGTGTCCAATTTGGTAAAAAATTGTAAACCACTATTGTGGGATCACCCTAGTACTTGACTGCTCACCATCCTCTTTCCCTTTCAAGGGACACATCACTATTCCCACCATAATCTCTTAACACTTTCCAAGCCCTACATGGCTTTCCACAATCTTTTCATTCACTTTACCTTCACTCAACATCTCAACCTTCAATCTTTTTACATATAATACCTCTTTACCATTAGGTCTTCCAACACTTTTACTGTCAAACACTTGGTTCTTTCCATCTTCTCTATTATTAAAAATTTGTTGCACCTTATACCCTTGTCCAATCAATGAACAATATTATTCTCCTTTTGTGACCTCATCAAATCCTACTTGCATTTCCATAGGAAACTCTATCACATCTCTTCCTCTTTTTAGGATCTTTATCCCAAGATTATTCTTCTCAAAAATCTTTGCATCTGATCTACTCATCACTTTCTTGTCATCACATGACTGTCCTACACCTTCTTTTGCTTCCAATTGCAAAAACAGAAATATTCTCTTGTATTCATCATATCTTCCATTCTTGTCTTGATCCTTCAAGTTCATTTCATCTTTGACCTTCACTAACTCAGTCTTTTTGATTAACTCATCTTCTCCTTTGCTCTTTAACATTGCACTCTATCAATGTTGGTTGCCTCAACACTCTTCTTTTTTGCAATTGCTGCACTTTCCATGTAATTACTCTCCTCATTCCTCATAGACTCTCTTCTACCCTGCATTAGTATTCTTTCTTTCTTGTTTTGTCCTTGATTCTTCTCTATCAATGGAATCAAATTAAATGAAACTACATCCTTCATTATCTTATAAATATTACACCTTCCATCATATAGAGAAAACCTTTCACATATCCATGGCATTCCCAATAACAAATGACATATGCTCATAGGTACAATATCACACAAAATTTTATCTTTATATGCACCAATATGAAATTCAACCCAAGTTTGTTCCTTGACCAACAAAGTATGCTCTCCATTCAACCAAGAAACAAAATAAGGCGATTCATGAGGAATCCTCTCTAATTGAAACTTGTCAACCATTTCCTGAGACACCAAGTTATCTAAGCTACCTCAATCTACCATCACAATACATACCTTACCTTGAAACTTGCAAGTGGTCTTGAAAAATTGCATTCCTTTGTGTTGCTTCATTGATCTCCTTTGCCATGTTGTCTAACCTTCAACCAATCACCTTTAGGTATCTACTAGCCATGCTCTGATACAACTTGATGCAATGAAAAGGTGGAAAATTACTCCCAATCACCATTCAAAGGGCTTCCAACCCACTTTCCACTCAAAAACTCAATTCTTATCTTGTTTTCAAATTTTTACCTAGTCTTTCTACTAGGTCAACCATCCTCATTTTCTTGACTCAACTTACAACTTTTCCAAACAAGCTCTGCAAAAAAGCATCAATCTAGGCACCCATTAAGGTCTTCATTCACATATGTCAAACTCTGTTACAACTCCTTTGGAACTGCAATTCCAAATCTTGTTTCCTATGCTAAACTAGCCTTGAATTATGCCTCTTTTCCAAAGAGAATCACCTCAAAACTCACAACCAATCAAATAAACCTCTTGACGGTAAAAAAAAGCCTCTAAAGCCTTAGATATCTAACTTTTAGGTCCCAACTCGCTCAATAGGACCCATTTTCTCTAAACCCTCTCTTTATTCACGAATAGATAGGGATTATTCGATTTCACATGCCCTAACCTCTTACAATATTAAAACCACTTCCAATAGGCCTTATTCTACCTAAAAAAACTCATTTCATCCTCCAAATATTCTTCCCTCAAGATTTTATGACACTTCCTTCACAAACCTACCAATTTCACCCTTTTACCCACTTGGTTCCACTAGGGTTTCATTCCATTTTACACATTTGATATCCTATGAACTTTCATACCTTCAAGACACATCTATATACACATATTCTCAAAATTTTCAAGAGATTCTATCTAGTTATCAATCCCTTTCTTCATTTCACTCTCACTAGCCTTGTTCAAAAGGCGCAAATTCTAAGTTTTCACCAGGGCAGCGTGGAGAAATTCTCACAAGATCTTTACCAACCCTAAATTGTATCTCCTAAACCTAATGCTAAATTAGTCAGGCCCATTCCACTAAGAAATAGTTGATACAAAAAGGTGGAATGGCCTGTCAATTCATTTTAACAATCAAAACCCTTAACCCTTGTTTACTGGCTGCTTGTAGAAATCAATCCTCCAAATGCTTAAAAATTAATATGAATCACTCAAATAAAATTTGAAATGATTCCAACTCCTAAATCTATAAATTCACATGCATTTCATATGAGTACACAACTTGTATGGAACCATACACAGGCTGGTTTTGAGGAATTTACACATAAATAACAAAAAAATGTGATCTTTTATTGATTTCTCTTCTACAAGTTCTTCAAAAACATTCTTAGTGATGGACCACACCTATTTAAACATCCTTCCAACCTCTCCAACTTCCAAAAATTCCTAAACTACCTCACAACTACCCATGAGCATTGGGCTTTCCTTCGTTTTCAAATTTTGTACTTTTACATTATTTTCAAATTGACTTCTTTTTGCAAACCTAGCCACTTTTAGACAATGACCCTTCCAAGACTCATAAGACTATAAAAAATTACAAAATGGCCTATCATGGCCTTATTCAACATTATTACGACTCTAGAAACCTCACTATTCTCTTTTAAACAAATTGAGCACCAAGGTGCCCCTGCACCACAGATTTCTAACATGTTGATGGTTCTCAAATGGATGTATAAAGAGTGTTATAAATTTCATTACATTCAGACATGATCCCATTGCACCTTGAATCCATATTGAGAACATATAAATTAATAGAAATATTCATCTCAAACACACAATGAAGTTACATTAGAATCACTCTGAAGCATAACCTCTTTGTTCTTTACTCTCCATGGAGATACAAAAAATCAGAAATTAGTTAAACATGAAAATGGGAAAGATTCTTTAATATTTTAAATAGTGATTCCTTCTAAGGTTTACACAAGGAAAACACACTAGACTGGTGCCTTGTCCATAATAGAGTCAAAATTAAATAACCCATCTGGTAATAGCCCAGACACAAAACCAGTGACCATTAAACCATTATTTCCTTGCAATAATGAGGTTTCTTTAGGACATATTTGTAACATTTTTATTAATCCTGAATGTAACATAATATATTCAATATTTGACTAAAAGAATACTTTAACTTATTCTTTGAACAAAAGCCCTCAATCTAAAAAATTATTGTAGTAATTTTGTAACAAAAACCATTATAATCTTTGATTACTTTGATTAAAAATATAATGCATACATTTTGGAGACATTACAGTATGACATAACTCAACCTAACTTACAAACCAATTTTCTTACCATTAAAAAATAGATTACAACTTCAAACCCTATGAACCCCAATCCTAGATCTACACAAACACAAAGAACAAACACAATATTACATCCAAATACAAGTTAGAACTAAGATTCCCCGTGCAATTCATTTACAATGCACAAAATAGTAAACAAATGAAGAACACAACAAAGAAAGCTATTAAATCCTATTAGAGCATGCAAAATCTCAATCCCATGGGGGAATTGGTATCATTTTGATGTGGAAAATGGCCCTTTCCCAATCCTTGGTAAGCTTTCTGATGACTTAATGAAGATTAGATGCTTCCTTAGAGAAAATCCTACATAACCTAGCTATGATGGATGAAGAATGAATGAACTTAATATGAAGATGATAACTTTGGCTCCAATTCTCCTCCTAAATGAGAATAATGATTTTGCATTGATTGTGGCTCCCAAAACAAATAGAGAAGGCCTCTATTTATAAGAGATAAGGATTGAAGAATGAAAGATATGGAGGATGGGGGACTAAAGATGATCCAATGATAAAGTGTCACTTGTCAACATGCCATTGAAGAGAGATGGAGCACATTCTGGAGAATGTGCAAAGAGGGGGAAATTTGAAATTCAAAAGATGGCTTGAAGGATGAGATGAAAGATGAAGTTAATATACTTTGGCTCAAGAAAAATGACTTGTAAGAGGCTTTAATGCTTTGTTGGAAGGACAAATCCACTTGGGGGGAGATTTCAAATTTGAAGAATAAATATTCCAACCTTGATACCTTTTTGAAAGTAAATAGGGATTTCATAAATCAATTAAAATTATTTTCACATGAGCAAGTGGCAAAAGCTACAGGATTTTATAGATTAAGATTAAGATTAATCGGGATTTGATTAATTAAGAGGAAGATTAGCTAATTTGACGATTTTGACTTAGACTTTTGGATTAATTTAAATCAAAATGACAAGAATATGATTTAGACTTAATTAAATAAAGATTTTGATTTATTTAATTAAAGAAGATGGTGTTAGATTAAATCAAATAAATATTAATTTATTTAATTTAATGGAATGAATTTAGAGATTTTAATTAAGTAAACTAAATTATTTAATTAAAAGAGAGACCATTAATTAGACAAAGTGATTTATTTAATTAATAGGAGATGATGACTTAATCAAATAAATTTGATTTATTTAATTAAGAGATGGAATGTGATGAATTTAATTAAATAGAGATTATTTAATTAAATGACTAACAAAGGAGATGATTCAGGATGAACTGGTGTTAGTGTGATTAGGATCAGGTGCATGTACATTTTACGTGTCTATATTTTGCCCCTCTTTGAAGCAATGTACCTATTGCATTGGTTGAAAGAATAATATTTCTATGGTCAAATTTCAAAAATTCTTTATTTTTTTTAGATTCCCCACTGCTGCCCCAATGAACGAATTATGTTGGTATACTGCCCCCTTGAGAGATCGAGCAAAAAGTTCAATTTGAGGGTCGATCTCTCGACAAAGATGTTTAGTATTAGTTCAGCTTGAATGTTTTATGTAGATAGATTTGATGATGTAGACAGTCATCAACCATGGATAGCCTCATGTATACTTTGATATATTACACACACCTGATACTTGGACAAAAATGTTAGTAAAGAAAAGAAGAATAAGATGGAAAAAGATGATGACAAGAGGATCCAACAAGTCCATGATATACGTTACTTTATTAGAGATGATAATGATGATTTTCTTACCAGGAATTGGGACTTTAAAAGGGCTATTTACCTTATGTTTGATAACACACAGGTATGATGAATCAAGGTATAAAGAACTAGGATGGAATTGTACCTAGTGTGATGGAATTTGACTCAACAAACAGATAGGAGTATCCTTGTTCACACCTGACAAATAGAAGCGTTGCTAGGATGTACCTAACAAAGCAAGTATTCGCCAAGTTATATTACAAGAACATCCAATAGGTACAATAGACAAAAGATAATGATCAATGCCCCATTCCTTTCTCTCTAAATACTTTTGTTTGGACATAATTGAGAGGTAATTGAAATGAGAGAAAATAAGATAAGTCAAAAGACAAAGATAAAGTAAACAAACAAGCTAATGTTCTTCATATCACTAGCCAAGACTAAACTATGGTGATGCATGATGTTGATGTCCATTGTAGGAAGGGTACATCCTAGGACATGACGATACCAGATGATTGATTTGGGATTGACTAGATGATAGGCTATTGACAGAAAGAGTTGACCAACTTGTTTACGCACTGACCTAGACTTGAGACTTTCACGTTTGAGTATTCACTTTTTACTGCTAGACCTATTACCAACTATTTCACCAAAGGTTGAGGATGACGATTGATTTATTATGAGTGATGTTTATTGTGGGTGAAAGTGAGATGAGACAGATGGATTTTTTGAAAATTTGGATGTTTTTGATGTTTTGAAATGTTTTGAGGTTGTTTTTGGTATTTTTTTAAGAAGTTTTACAAATGTTTTTGGGGTTTTCTAAGATGTTATGAATGTTTTTGGATTTTATGTCTCTGGGGCTGATCAAAGATTAACCTTGCCTATGTTTAAGCTTAGAGACGACATAGTTCAGATAGCATGTTTTTGAAGTTTTTCAGTTTTTGACTTGTTTTGGATTTTGATATGTTTTGGATGTTTTTGTAGTTTTGCATGATTTTGATGATTTGGATATAGATATGTGTGATGATATCAGTTCTTTTTTTTGGGACTTTTTTGAAAACCAAGCTAGGGTTGATTGATCTGATTGATGGATTGATGATGATAACATTGTTGAGGATACACAACAATGCAATGATAGTTTTAAGAAACACAAGGATTAGGATAGATATCGCAAGATGATGATGGATTGACTAGATTTGATGATAATAACATTGTTGAAGATCCAAAAATTGCAAGGATAGTGTTAAGCAACATGAGGATTGGGAAGGATATCCCAAGATGATGATGGATTGATTGGATTTGACTAATCGTGATTGATGAAGCTTGGTTTGGAACAAAAGTTGTTTGAATGATTTGATGTGCCATTTGATGTGCAAGTTAGATGTGACTGATATTTGATTGTTTTGATTGATGTTTGATGACAGATGAAGCTTGACAAGGAACATCTTCTCATCAAAACATGCCATGGGATAGTGATTTGGATTTGTGCTCACAAATTCTTTGAACACTTTCATTTCATGTTTGTCAATGTCTGGATCACCACATAAGTTTGGAGGATATAGATCAAGATTTATTCCCAAAGCAAGATGTAAATATTTTCCCTCAGTATCTAGCAATGTATGAAATTCCATGGGTCGATGCTGGGATAGGTGTGTGGATGGATGTATATGGATTATATTGCACTAAGATAAGGTGTTCGAATAAAGAAAGCTCATTTGGATAGTACTTTATGGCTCAAATAATGATAGGTAGGATAGGATCAATGAAAATGATTCATGTCAAGATGTTTACCATAAGCAAGTGTAAAGTGTGCACCAGACTTTGTCAAGATCAAGATAATTTGGAAGATGGATTGGATAAATGCTTAATGGGTAAATGGATTTATTATGGATGAGATGAGATCCTTTCACCTGAATTAGCACACGTAGATACTCAGTTCTACACGTGACACCTATTTTCTAGGTTTTCATCATGGTATTTGTCCAAAGCACCACCATAGTGGTTTCACTAGAGGATGATTTTTTCTTTACTGTTTTTAATCCTTTTTCTTTTTGGATTTTCATATTTTTTGATTTTTTTGATTTTTTGAAAGATTTTAAGCTCATGTTGAACCACCTAGTGGTGCTGAAATAAATTCTTCTATCATAATACTCCATTGATATCCTACCTGAAGAAGTTTTTCCAAGATATATGCACTTGAATAAAACTTTTGAGCTTCTTGATCTGCTTTGTTGATACCGGATTTAACTTTTTCTTTGTGCGCACATCACGATAGAGTGCCTTTTGAATCCTTATGATGAAGGGTTTTTTCCAATACATGTTCAGTGTGAGAATTGGATATCATGCGTCGAGGCATGGATGGTGTGTGTTTAGGGATAAAAGATGGATTGGTTGATAGTTTGAAACCTTTGACTTTCTAAACTTGTGAAGATGAGCAATGATGGGTGGATACAAAAGTGTGCACGAGATTAGGACCAACTGCTTTATATACTTTGTATGTTGCTTGAGAAGTATGCTTTTGCCTTTGTGGATATCTTTGATGGATAATTTTCCCTTTTTGATTTTTCCACATAGCTTCTTTGACTGATGGAGTTTGATAGGGATAATCTTTCTTTGGATTCTTTGGTAAACATGTGTATTTGATTTGTCCATTATGCTTCTCAGCTTCTCTTGCTTTGATAATGTTATGTTTGATTTGATTCAAATCTTTCTTTTGATGTTGGTCGCAATTTGTGGATGGGGCGATAGGTGGATGGAGATTCATGACATGGTTGGTTGTAGTATTGGCATCGGTTTCATCATAAGGATTCTTTGTGCCCCCTATGTTGAAATTTTCTTGAGACGTAGTTTCCCTCAGTATGGTGGTAGTAGCACCTTTTTTTCCTTGATTATGCTTGTTTTAAAATGTCTTGTTCAATAATCCTTCTTTGATAAATGTTTATTGTAGATGACATTATTTCAATTTGTTGCTCTGCTGACTCTAGAATATCTTGTTTTTTTTGACCTATTTCCTTGAGTGGATAATGTTGGATATATTTATACATGATGTCCTTAGTCTGAATTTGGGATATATCTGATCCTGATGTTGACAACTCAGTTTGATTGTAGGAATCAATAATCTACTCTTTTTGTGTAACAACATTAGGAGTAAAGGAATTCTGCTCTAAATGAATATCATCTGCATGTCCATCCATAGAAAGAATCTTAGGAGGAGTATGTGCTATGTGGACATGATCATCTTGTATAAATAGGAGAGTGTCCATTACATCATTGTAGTAGCTTGGAGATACAAATTCTTGATCTTGAATGATTTCATAATTGCTTTCAACATGCTTTGGATCAAGTTATTGACATGGGTTAGTTTCAAAGGATCCTTGGATATCTTTATTAGGAATGGGAAGTTACTCAATATCCTCTAGATCATTGAGTTTATTTGGATCAAATGTTGAGTTGAAGATTCCTTCAATATCTGCAAACATGTCTTGGAAAGGACCATTGCTAGACTTTGGTGAAAGATGTTGATCATGTTTTGGAATAAATTCTTGAGATATGCCCCCTAACTAATTGGATGATGTAGAGATATTTTCAACATGATTATTGGTCGATAGATCTTGATCTTTGTTTTCAACAATTGTGGTGGGGAGATTATCAATGCTATCATTAGTTATTGAATACTGATCATTGTCCCTAATAGTTATTGTTTTTTGATCGATAAGGTCTTGGATGATATTTTTGAGTCAAATACAATCTAATGTTGTGTGTCCCTTTGTTATATGGAAATCACAAAGGTGATTTTCATTGTACCATGGCGGTTTCACTAAGGGGTCTTGATAATTTTCATAGGTGGGAATTGTGATGAGTTTTTCCTGCACCAACTGTTGCATGATCGATTTGATTGGTTTCCCAAGTGGTGTGTATTTTTGTTTGTTACCATGTGAGATTTGTACTTTTAAATTGACCTTGTAGTGATTTATTTTGGAGATGTGGTGATTGATCTTCAAGATGGGGTGATTGGGTTTGTTATTGATGTTGTTGATCTTGGTATCCAACCTCTTGACATTGGAGATATTGTTCTTGATGTGGTTGTGGACACAACTCAATGCATTGATGACATCGTTTAACCAATGGAAGAGTGTTTATTTTGGAGTGAATATGTCTCTTGGCTCAATAATTCAATTAGTTTTGCAAGTGAAGCAAGTTGATCTAGAAAAATTTGATCTTGATTTTGATTTTGACTCCCTTGATATAGTTGATTTGGCTTTTGTTCAAGAAGATTTGGAATTTACACTTGTGTTTTTTACATGGGATCATGTAAAAATTTATTTTGGACAATGTTCTGAATTGGGGTGATGCTTAGATTTGGCATGATAGGTTGAAATTGAACATTGTTGTGGTTGGGAATCACATTGCTTTGATTTAGGTAACTTTGATTTTGCATGGTGTTACCTTGACTTGGATCAATACATGGAGTCGTTAACACCTTGTTTGGACTTTGAACAACATTTGTATGATTCACAAACATATGAATCCCAATGTTTACCAAGTGTGGATTTGAAATGTTTATGTTTGGAAAAACTGTACTTGGTATCTTCACATTTGGCATGTATGGATTTGGTGGGATGATGTTGTTTTGTGGAAGACTCATGCATTGAGTGTTTGGTTGATATATTTGTAGGTTTGGACTTGGATTTATGTCTACAATCGAGAAAGGTGTTCAAAACTTTTGACTAGGCATACCCACTGTATACGTCTAAAAATGGTCATGATTAAGCTTGTTAATTAATTAAATATAATTTATTTAATTAATTCTCCTAAAGTCATCTACATATAAATAAATTTAATTATTTATTTATATTGTTCATTTTCTAATTCTTCTACATTAATTAAATATGAATTATTTAATTAATTCTCCTAAGGTCATCTACATATAAATAAATTTAATTATTTATTTATATTGTTCATTTTCTAATTCTTCTACATTAATTAAATATGAATTATTTAATTAATTCTCCTAAAGTCATCTACATATAAATAAATTTAATTATTTATTTATATTGTTCATTTTCTAATTCTTCTACCTTAATTAAATAAATAATTTTATTTAATTATTGACATTTCCACATTCCTCTTAATTAAATTAAATAAATACGATTATTTATTTTAATTATCATATCATTCTAAAGTTTGAATATTTGAATATTTAAATAATGGAATATTCTCTTCATCCCATAATCAAATTAAATATTAAATATTTAATTTAATATTTTCCTCTCACTCTAAATTCACTTTTAAAACATAATTAAATATAATTTAATTATATAGTTTCTATATCCGTCTTCACTTACAAATTAAATAAATTTATTTTATTTAATTCTAACTCATTCTAAACTCATTCTTCAAAATGACAAATTCCCTTTGATCTCAATGAGGAAAATTGAAGAAGATGAAATCTTCGATCTCCCTCTCCACTTACGAAAATCTTCCACCGTCCATTCGAAGAAGCTTAATCTGGGCCGTTGAAACATGTCAGCCAATCGAATCCTTTCAAAGACTCTATAAATACTGGTACAAATCCATGCATTGGTTACACACGAATACACGCACATACACGACGAACATATACGCTTATGCATTCACATCATTTTCAGCATCACAACAATCTTATCATTTAGCATAGCCTTGCATTTAGCATAGTGTGTATTTTCAAATCTTGTTCTTCATGCTATTCATTTTGTTGAGCTTGATCTACTGATCTGAGAGCCATTGGAAACAACAAAACGCTGGAGTTAGAGAGAGATAAGACAATTTCAGGGAAGCTGCAGTAACAGTTTTGCTTATTTTGTTTTCTTTTTCAATTTTTTTTCTGATTTAATGTATTATTGATATGTGTTTGAATTTCATTTAGATTGATCACATTTTCACACACACATAAAATGGCACCCATCGTGGGGCTTGAACCCATGATTTTAACATTCTCTGTGAGTTTTTTTTTACACTTTCCGCGTTCTGGAGGTAACTTTTTTGAAAAAATTTGGCGTTTACGCGCATTCGACATTTTCTGTAGTGCATACGGGGTTTTTGACTCTTTTGTTTTGCAGGATTTTCTAGCGCATATAGTAACTATTCTAGCCCATATAGTAACTGTTCTAGTGCATATAGTAACTTTTCTAGCGCATATAGTAACTATTTTAGCGCATTTAGAATCTTTCCTGTGGCGCATATACCTTATGTTTTGGCTGATATATCGGATCTGTTTCGGTGCATATACCTTCTATTTCAGTGCATATATCATCTATTTTGGTGCATATAATTTTTGTTTTGGCGCATATGGGGTGTAACACAAATACATAATTCTGAGTCTGATGGCTTCCACAGACAAAATTTTTTCTTTTTCTTTTTTTGGGATTTTTAAAATGAAGCAATCCTAGGGTAGCCACATCTGGATAAAATAAAGCAATCTAGGATAGTCACCACACAATGATCTTGCAGTTAAAATTGAACAAACTTATTTTTGGTGAAGCAATATCTTCACTTAGATTAGATCATTGTGATTTGGAATTTAAAAAGAACATCTGCTTGCTTTGTATGTGGCAATAGGTCTATGCTCTCCCCTTAACTGGTTGATCAGAATACCAGACTTGCCTTTTTAATTTTCATGCAATTTTACTGTTTCAATTACATCCTTTAGAGATCCTGCCATAGCGGGAAAAAGTACTCAACCTATGGGAATGACTCAAGTGGGTTCAAGCCAAAGCCAGGCTATTCTGCCCCACTATAAAATTTAAAGCGAATTTGGGGAAACCCTCTTTTGCCGGTAGTGTGCAAGATAACCATCCCCAAAGCATTTGTTCTAAAGGTTGGGAGGTCTCCTGAGGGAGTTTATTATTGCCGCACTAAACGGAAATCCTTACTATGAACCTAGTGTAGTGGCCAGCTGAAGTCAGTTTCTGAACATTCTAATAATCATAGTGCAAGGGGAGGGAAGAATCTGCCCCCAAGACACTCACCATATAACTACCAAGGACCGTTTGCTCAAGAGATCTGGTATCCACTTCCGTAACTCTGAGTATGCGCCTAGGAAAGACAAAAACATGGGCACCCCTTCGGGGGTCACACAGTTGTGTGAGTCGACGCAGTTCTAAGATGTGGGTTGTTGATTACTAGAATGACCTACTTGAGCATTAAGAGTGAGTCTGCTTGAATTGTCTTTCATGTGCAAAACTTGTGAAAATATTTGTTGAAAACATTTTCTTGATCAAACACTTCATGTTAGTGTATGACTTTCAAAACAACTATTTTTCATAATGTTTGTTGTGTCTTCCATCACATTAATTCATATAAAAAGATCATCCAAAATGAACATGAAGAACAACAACTGAAACCATTCAAAGGTTATTCATATCTTTGGTCCAATAACATTTTCAAATACTTTTCCCATGCTTAGAAATTGGAAATCAACAAATTTTGTCAAGAAATCAGTTTCCAATAGAATCAGAAAACCTAAGAAACCATTGGGATACAAGAAAAAATTGCAAAAAAGAAAAAATTTATACAAAAGTCGACACATGTTGCTTCATTTCCGTGGATTTCTTCATAGATACCAAAACTTTGTTAGAGGATTCACTAATGAGTATGTTGTAGATCCCTTAGATTCTCGAGCTTATTATCAGAGATTAGCTCTATCACAACGGCATAATCATAACCAACCTCTTGAGTTCAATAACATACCACAACCTACCATTGAATATCCTTCACACCCCAGTCATATTCTTCAAAGATCTTGAAAGAATTTCTTAAAAACAAAGATCAAAATATTTTAGAGTGCACCTTTCAAAATAGCTTTCTAATTTTTTTTGGTTCAACTTCCCCAACAGGATTCTGACATCCTTCATCATTGGAAGCCACAATAAAAAAATTAGGAGCATCCTTGATCATATCATAAGATTCACATCTTATCAGATCAAGATACCACCCATCATTTGCACTTGTCAAAACTGTGATCTAAGTCTAGAATAATTCTTCAAAATCATATGCCTATCTCCACAAGATCTCAACACAATAAATTGAAGGATACAATCTAAAAAGTTTATATTCAAAACAATCAAGAGGAGGGTGAAAGCAGTAATCCTCTTTACATTATGAGTCGTAATCCAATTTTTGACAAAGATATGGATAATAGAGAGGAAAATCCTTTCCACCAATACAAAGACATGAACAAAACACATGTGGATAGTGGTGAGGAACAAGATGAGGAACGTCTTAGAGAGGCTGAGCAAGATCCAAAATTTCACAAAGCCATAGAAAAGATCTTGCAGCGGGATAAAGAAAAATATTTCCGCTATTTAGCTGACCAAGGAGCGAAATTGCTTCATGACTTTAATACTGATAATTTAAAAAAGAAAACCTGAGGAAAAACCCCTATCTGATCTCAATGCTTTAACTCAAAAAATCAAAGCACATCAAGGAAATATCAAAGAGTTACAAGGGGGAACAACCATAAAGAAATATACTCTGGAGGACATTTGTCCTTATCCTTTCAATCAAAGTCTTAACATGATTCCTTTTCCCAAACATTGTGAAATTCCAAAATTTGATATTTATAATGGGAAATCGGATCCGATTGATCATGTTAGAGACTTCTGAAACATGACATTGGAATTCACTCACGAAGACACTTACCTAATATGTTTATTCCCTAGGAGTCTTGGAGTACACTGTATGGAATGGTTATCAAAAATCGCACCTCCCGTTAGAACATTTGAAGAATTAATCAATCTATTTATATCTCAATATGCCTACAACATACAACATCAGATCACCATGATAGATCTCTGCAAAGTTGCACAAAAACCTGGTGAATCTTTCATTACTTTTCTTCAGAGATGGAGAAGAATGTTCGCCAAATATCCACATCATGTTCTTGAAAAGGAAAAGATGGTTACCTTCATAAACAGCTTGAATTCAAAGATGAACTATCATTTAAATTTACATTGTCCTACCTCTTTTGAGAAACTAATCAAAGATGCTATAACCATTGAAGGTGCATTGGTCAAAAGAGGAACAATAAAACTTGACAAAGACAATCCTAGCTCATACAATCATCATAATAATTAGGACAAGTCTAAATTATGGACTAGCAACAAGAATGTGGTGAATGATGGAATTGTTGATGTGAATCATGTCTCAACCAACCCATTTATTCTTAGTGCTCCAAGCACTCGCAACAACAATTTCAACTCAATTACAAATCAAGGGAACAATACTTATCCTCCCAGAAACAATGTAAACCAACATTCTACTCCCAATCAAGGGACTTCCAACAATTCAGGTTACCGAGGAACCAATAACAATCATAACTCCTTATGGGACACCTCAAACACGAATCCACAACTATTTTCATTCTTCTCTCGTAAAAGAAATTATACGTCAATAGGTCAATCTTTTGAATCCACACTCAAAGAATTGATGGCCAAAAATGTCATTACCTTACCACCTCAGCGAAACTATGAACCTAGTGTAAAGCCTCCATCATGGATCGAGGCATACTATTGTGAGTATCATCGGTGCAAAGGTCATCACACAAATAACTGTCAAGCCTTGAAGAATACTATTCAAGACTTAATCAACAATGACATCATCACAATAGAAGGACATCAAAAATCAAATGAAGAACACCAGGCTTTTCACAATCCTTTGTCTAACTATCAAAAGGGTGAGTCTTCTGAAAAAAATGTGAATCATATTGAGGATCCGATAATTAATCATATATACACTGATGATGAATGGATCAATGTCATAAAAGTCAAGGAAAAGATGGAATATAGAGAGGTAAACGCAACAACAAGGGCGCAAGCCAAAGTTGTCTTAAAAGGGGCCTCTTCAAAATCTACTAAATCTCCACCTCAACATCAATATGATTTGGTCAACCAACTTCAGAAAACCTCCACTCAAATTTCTATCTTGGAACTATTGAAGATTTCCCCAGCTCATAAGGAAATTCTTGAAAAGGCCCTCTTTGAAACAAATGTATCCACTGATTTGGATGTGAACCAATTTCAAGCCATGGTAGGACACTTGTCCTCACCCACTTGCCTTTCATTCTCTGAAAAGGATGACGTTTCCATAACTCATCCCCACAATTGATCATTGTACTTAGAAGTCATGGTTCACAAGTTTCGTGTTAGACAAGTTCTAATAGATGGAGGTGCTGGTTTAAATATATGTACCATGAAGTTGGTTAAAGCTTTAGGATTTTTTGAAGACTCCATTGATTTTAGGAGAAAGATTACCATAAAATCTTATGATGATGAAGAACGAGCATCCAAGGGTCTAATCATGCTGCCAATCAGAGTGGGCCCTATTATCAAGAATACTTTCTGTCAAGTATTGGACCATGATCTTGCATATAACATCTTGTTGGGTCGTCTTTGGATCCATGAAATGCAAGCTATCTCATCAACCTATCATCAATGTCTTAAGTTTCCTTATGATGGATAGGAAATCACGATACCAGCTAATAATTCAAATATTCAAACTTGTGCCAACATAAAGGCCAGACAAGATACTTTGGTTCCTAACAATCAAGAAGCTCATGCTAGGACTTATCTAAATATTGACACACAAATCAGTCAATTAACCAATAGTTTTGACAAAAAATTAAAATTCAAGGACCATGGAATTGAAGAGTACTCTCTTTGTCTTGCCAATTTACCTACATCACCTCAATCACATGGACAACCATCTATCATGGAGCATCAAATATTAGTGACATCAACATCAAAGCAATCACCAATAGAGCCAATCACAAAATTTAATGGACAATTCAGCAAAGAAAAATTCCCCATGGAAGATCCTGAGGATACATAAATTCTAAACTGGCTCTATAAAGATGAAGATGAAGCAGTCTTTAATGTCAAATTACCCACGGAAAAATACGGAAAAGGGTACTCAATCATGCAGAAGATAGGCTATGATAAAGGTCCTATTGGAGAAAGGAAAGAAGGAGTAGTTGAACCTATTCAACTCCATGGACTTGCTGCAAAAGAGAAAACTAGATTGGGCTATGATACTCACGCCAAAGAAAGAACATTCAAACAACTGCATGGCACTGTCTTCACATTGCAAGAAGGCTCAAATTCACGAAAAGCATGTTTGGCAATAGTTCAAAACTTTGTGGATATCAATTCTAACACAGACTCTGTTGAATATGAATGGGACACCATTTACAACGATGAGTTCTGGAGGGATAAAGAGGTTGATGTAATAGACCAGTATGCCCCAACTCTAATTGAAGGTGAAGGGTCAAGGTCCCAACCACAAGAATGTGAACCACAAATTGACTATGATTCTAGTGATACTGAGTCAAATCTAAATGAACAAGACTATCATGAGGATAGTATCATCATTGATCCACCTCATACCACAGATCCTACAAAAAACTCTGTTATGACCATAACCATAGCTGATTTCACACAACCTGATGACCCGATACCTTTGATTTATCCTGATCTCATTGATTGGGATTCATCTGAACCTATTGATATACCTATGTTTCCAAGTGATGAAGCTATTGTAAAATTCCTTTCAGCAGAAGATGTAAATGATTGTTCCACTAATGATTTTCAATATAAAGTCTTTGATCAGGAGAGTGTCAATTCTCCCAGCTGTAAAAGTAAAAATTAAAAAAAGAGATCTAATGGTGAAAACTAGAATCTGGCAGTATTAGATCAAACAAAAGATAAAATAAAGAGCGTATCAGATGGTGAAAACCTTTTTAAGGCACTAGACGATGGGTATCTTGACACTCTCCTGGAGCACTACCATGAGGGATCGCCTATTCTGATTGAACCCACACATGCGGTCAACCTTGAAACTTCAGAAAAACCAAGGATCCTACAGTTAGCTGCATCAATGACAAAGAAAGAAGTACCAGAGTTTATGGAGTTTCTAAAAACAAATCAAGTCAACTTTGCTTGGTCTTATGCAGACATGCTAGGTCTCGATCCTGATTTAATCATGCATCATTTGTCTATCAAACCAGGAGTTAAGCCTGTGAAACAAAAACTCAGAAAGATGCACCCTCATGTTGCATTATTGGTTAAGGAAGAACTAAGAAAAATTCTGGATGTAGTCTTCATAAGATCAATTGACTATGCATAATGGATCTCTAATATTGTTCCTGTATCTAAGCTAGATAAAATTGTAAGAATATGCATAGATTTCAGAGATCTTAATAAAGCATGTCCTAAGGATGACTTCCCACTGCCAAACATCGACACTATAGTTGACCTGACGGCTAGCCATGCCATGTATTTGTAAGATTAGAGAAATTCAAAGTTTTCCTCAACCCCAAGAAATGTGTCTTTGGGGTCAAATCTGTAAAGCTCTTGGGGTACATTGTGTCAAAAAAAGGAATTGAAGTGGATCCGGCTAAAGTACAGGCAATTATGGAAATTCCTCCACCAAGGAACATTAGTCAGTTGAGATCACTACAAGGATGACTGCAGTCTATACAAAGATTCATCACACAATTGGCTGACAAAATTTTACCTTTCACACATCTATTGCATAAGAATGTTCCTTTCAAGTGGGATGAAAAATGTGAATCGACTTTTCAACAAATAAAATAGTATTTAATGACTCCACCAATGCTCGTACCACCAAATCCAAACAAACCACTAATCTTATATATTGCTGCTATAGAGACATCTCTAGGGGCACTGCTAGCGCAAGAAGACTCTACAGGAAAAGAACTTGCAATCTACTACATCAACAAAACACTAACAAGTCGTGAGCTCAACTACACTTCTATCAAGAAGGCTTGTCTGGCAGTAGTCTTTGCTTCACATAAATTTCAGCATTACATGTTAACTCATACAATCAATCTAGTTTCAAATATTGATCCACTCAAATATTTTTTAAGCAAAGCATCATTGACAGGAAGGTTAGCAAAGTGGGTAATGATTCTGAGTGAGTTTGGCATACATTATGTTGATCGCAAGGCAATCAAAGGACAGGTTATCGCTGATCAACTAGCTGAAGCACCATTGCAAGCAGACCATCCCCTGCACATTGAATTTCTAGATGTTGATGTATTTACTATGAAATATAAACAACCATGGTCCTTATATTTTGATGGTTCTTTCACTCAGCATGGATTGGGGGCAGGCATACTTTTTGTCACTCCTCAAGGACACACCATTCCTCGATCATATAGGCTGATGTTTCTATGCACCAACAACATAGCTGAATATGAAGCATTGATCACTGGTCTTAAAATAGCACTAGAATGGAGGATTACAGAACTACAAGTATATGGCGACTCATAGCTAGTCATTAATCAGATCAATAATGACTATCAGACCAAATATGACAAATTGCTGCCATATAAAAAGATGGTGGATGACTTCAAGAAATATTTTATGAACATTCAATTCACACAAATTCAAAGACTTGACAACAAAGCAGCTGATGCCATGGCTATGATCGCGTCATTGCTACAACTCTCAGAAAATCAGACTCACTATGAATTTCTGGTGGAACAATCATTTACACCTGCCTATGACACGCCCAAAAGCCAAATTATTTGCCACTTGATAGGATCCGATTCACCTACGTACGAAAAAATTTATGCCTACCTCAAAGACGATATCTTACCACCCGATTTATCCCATAACCAAAAATGCAATTTTATCCGCCAATCTGCTCGCTACACTCTTATCGTCGACACCCTTTATTTCCGTGGTCTTGATGGTACTCTACTTCGATGTCTTGAACGTGATGAATCTGACAAAGCTTTACAAGAAGTTCATGGTGGC
The DNA here is from genome assembly GCA_007258455.2 of Sequoia sempervirens. Taxonomy (NCBI): domain Eukaryota; kingdom Viridiplantae; phylum Streptophyta; class Pinopsida; order Cupressales; family Cupressaceae; genus Sequoia; species Sequoia sempervirens. The sequence goes on along the minus strand of VDFB02271358.1, from coordinate 1,088,143,818 downwards.
ATATGTAGTACTCATTCGAGTGGGCTGACCTTATCCAAGAAATTGATAAGAATGGGTTACTACTGGCCTACAATGGAGAGGGAATCATTCAATTTTGTGAAAACATGCTCAAAATTTCAGATTTATAGGAATCTTATTCATGCTTCTGCACAGGAACTTCAACCATTCACTCCAGCCTGGCCATTTTCTCAATGGGGACTAGATCTAGTGGGAAAGATTCATCCTTCTTCATTAAATGGACATAAATTCATCATCACAGCTACAGAGTATTTTACCAAATGGATTGAGGCAGTACCTCTTACTAAAGTTACCGACAAACAAATATCATCATTCATACTCAACTATATTATTTGTCGGTATGGCATTCCCAACTCCATTATTACAAATAATGGATGTCCTTTCAAAAATCAGGATGTTGATGAACTCTTTGAAAGATTTCACATTCAACATAGATATTCAACACCTTACTATCCACAAGGGAATGGCCAAGCCGAGGCTTCAAATAAAATAATATTGAAAATCTTGAAAAAGACTATGAATGATTTAGGGAAGGATTGGCACGTTCAACTCAATCCCGCCTTGTGGGCCTACCGAACCAGTATCTGCATGCCAACAGGAGCAACACCATTTTCTCTTGTCTATGGAGCAGAAGCCATATTACCTTTAGAAGTTGAGATTCCCTCACTTAGGGTATCATTGAAAGGCCTCACAATAGATGATGAATACAGAGTTTCCCAACTCCAAGAGCTTGAACTCCTAGATGAGAAGAGACAAAGAGCAGTTGATCATTTGAAAGCATATCAACAGATGATGTCTCACAACTATAATCACAAAGTAAAGCCATGTACCTTTCAAGTGGGTGATCTTGTTTTGAAAGAAAACCCATGCAATCAGCAAGACAGAGAGAAGAAAGGAAATTTTGAACCAAATTGGCTAGGTCCTTACATGGTTATCGCAGTCTATGGTTTAGAAGCCTACAAGTTATCAATGCCAAAAGGGGACCTGTTTGACGAACCTATCAATAGCATGCACTTGAAAAAGTATTATGTCTAAAGCGATTATCATCATCAGAAAAAGTCCTGAAGAAATACAAAAAAATTAGAAAAGTCCTAAAAAAAGTATAAAAAATCAGAAAAGTCCTAAAAAGTACAAAAAAACAAAAAAAAAGAAAAAAAAAAGGAGAGAAAATAGTCATAGGGTGAAAACCTGGCAACAGGCAGTCTATTGACAAGAAAAATGCAATAAAAAAAATAGTGAAAATATGGCAAACAGATGCTATTTGTAGGTCTCCATCTATTAGTTCATGTTCTACAGTTAACTTTTTGGAATTCCTTTCATGCATTTTTCACATCATCTTAGGGCCATACCAGCATCACGCTATCATTATTTTCCTCGAGCGATAATGTCTTATCATGGTTTGATTTATTGTACATATTCATTTCGACAAATACCGAGGGCAAAGGATACTGGGGGCAATCAACTTTCAGGTTTTATCGAAACAGCTAGACAACGACATCAAAACCAATCACGCAAAAAAAAATTGAAATCATTAACCTATCCAATCATTGATCCATCTCATAACAGTTTTTCAGTTGTGCACCTTATCATGACTCATAATTGGATGATCTATAATCTGAATAATGTTTGGAATCACATTATTTCATTTTTGAACAATGGTTGTTTAATTTTTGATATCATCTCTCTAGAGCACACTCAATGATGTCTTGAACTAGAGTGGCAAAGAAAGAGAATGATTTTTCTTTGTCTATTGTCTGGAGGTTAATCATTTATCCATTGCAAATATGTCGCGAGACTTGATGATTGAAAGTTTATCATTGATAATAGTCCCAAATTTGCATCAGAAGGTGGTTAGGATTTGTCTGTTTATGCAAGAAATGCTCAGGTCATCTTGGTTTAATTATATCTCGATGCTTGTGTTTACTTGCTATATCAAAAATCATGAAAGTTGTACTTAGGTCATCATTGGTGCTAATTTCCCCTCTGATGCTTGTACACACTTCCAACATTTTAAAAGCGAGGTATGTGTAGGATCATGATGGGCCAAAAAGTGGCAATATGATGGGTATGTGGCTGACGACTTTTTTTTACCCAAAATTGATGAAACAAAAAGGGTTTTTAAAGGATATTCTTGGATTTCCACCAATATAAATTACTCTTTACTTTTATTTTAATAAATAATTATTATTCATTTACTATTTGAATTACTATTAAAGTCCTAATTGATAGGCTGATTGAAAAAAATCTATAGCTTTCAAATGGTATCACATTTTTTGAATCCAAAACATGTGTCACATTCTATGTTTCACATACTATAGGATTAAAAAAAGAAAATTTGAATTTCATGAAGTTTTGACCAAGTTAAGGTGGTCAGACATATGAGTTTTTTATATTATTTAAAAATTGTAATGGAAAATTAATAATTAATTATTTACTTGGAAAACAATTATAAAAAAATATGTATCACATTTGGACATGAGTTATCTACTTATATATAAAATCTTATAAAAAAATATTATCATTTTATTGTGGTTAGGGTGGTCAGACAGACACCTACTTCTTATTTTTTCCTTGAAATTTAAGTACTACTGCATTGAAATTTCAAATTTTCACCAAATATATTTTTTTTAGAAAAAATAAACCTAGCAGTTTAGAAACTACATTGAATTTGCTACAAATTCTATTCTTACATATTTTTGAAATAATATAGATAACTTATTGAAACTTTTAGGTTAAGTTTCCTAACTCTGATTTTTCTGATTTTTTTTCCATTTAAGGGCCTATTTTTTCTATGATGATCCTGCACATACCTAGCACTCTATGATGATTCTAGAAAATATACCAACAAGCTCAACAAAAGGTTTGCTTCATTAACCTACATTTCATACTAGATCATTGTACATGTCTGCATAGTGGATTTGCATCAGAGTTTTGAAAGGATAATAATCACATCAAACGGCTGCCATGTTTCTTTGGACTATTTGTGGAGGACATTCGAACATTTGTTTCATTTCATTTTCATTTATTCAGTATCATTCCATCATCATTCAATTCACATTTCATTTTCCTTATCATTTTCATTTCATATCCATTTGCATAGCATTTCATTATCATTTTCATTTCATATCCATATCATTTCATTATCATTCCATATCATTTATCATTTTCATTTCATATCATTATCCATTCATTATTATTCCATTTCATATCATTTAACATTCCATTTCATATCATTTAACATTTCATTATCATTATCATTTAACATTCCATTTCATATCATTTAACATTTCATTATCATTATCATTTAACATTTCATTATCATTATCATTTCATCATTTCATTAACATTATCATTTAATATTTCATTACCATTATCATTTCATCATTTCCTTTTCATTTCATTTTTATTATCATTCATTGCATCATCATTCATTTCATTTCTTTCATATATTATCATTCTCATTACTTTCATTAAAATCTCATTTCATCTCATTTCGTATCTTATCATTATCATTCATTTCATTACCATCTCATTTATCATTATCATTATCATCGTTATCATCATTAACTATCATTTCATTTCCTTATCATTCCCCTATCATTTCATTTCCTTATCATTCCCTTATCATTTCATTATCATTATAATCCCATTTATCATTTCATTTATCCGTTCATTCTTATTATAAATCATTATATTTCATCACATATCCTTTTATCATACATCTCATCACTATTTACTCATCTCAATTTCATATTAGTATTCATATTATTTTACATCATGTAATACCATTTTATCATACAAATTCATAATGCATATCATGAACACAACATCCATTTTTCATCATATTATCATCATTTACATGCATTGGAAAATCCAAAAATAAACATTTTATCTATATATACATTTCCATATATACATTTTCATAATCACATCATAAGTCATCCACCTGCATAGCATCATCAGTACGCATCATCAATCATCATCATCATAATGAAAACATCATATCAAATCATCCTGCATACCATGTTAATCATTAACTCATTCAAATGCATACCAAAATCAATAACACATAGAAATAAATGCATATCACATCATCATATCATAAATGCACAAAACATCATCCAAAATCATCATCGCTACATATCATCACTCATCAAAAATGATACAAATGTCCAATGAAACAGAAATGTCCAAAGAGAAATACATGAGATATGATCAAAAATCAATGTACATGCTCCAAAAATGATACACATGTGTGAACTATATCTGCTAACTAGTCAATGCCCCTGATGGAGCTAGTCCGGAAGGAGGTGGCCTGCGACTAGTGCCTGCATCTGGATTCTGTCGAGGCCCGGTAACCCCTAGGCTCTGTGTGCATGTCTGTGACCTGCTCTTGGTCCTGGTGTGGGACCATGGGAATGGCTCTTTGCGATCAAGAGGACACAACTCCTCATACCTGGCTCTATAATACTCGGCCTCCCTCGCCATCTCCATGCCCTCTGCAATGGAATCTCGTAGTGAGGCACTCTCCATGGTACCCATCAACCTCTGAGCCACTCCCTCGACCTCCATCGCCCTTCGTCTGAATTCATCTCTCTTTGTGATCACCTGGGCTAACAGTGGGTTTGGGGCAGCTGCCTGTGCCTGTACCTGTGCCTGTGCTTGTACCTGTGCTTGAGCCTATGCCAATTGTGCCTGTAGCTGTACAATCAATCCCTGGGCCTACGTCAGCTGACCCTGTAGCTACCCTTGCTAACCCTGTAGCTACCCTTGCTGACCCTGCAGTGTCTGTACCTAGGCCTGAAGGGTAGCTATCTGCCCCTGCTTTGATGAGGATCCCATTTGGATCACTGTCCGTCGTCCAATCCCTGTCCTTGGCCATCGCATGATCTGGACACCTCTCAGGACATCTAGCCTCGACCACCTCAACACCTACCCCCATCCCCACCATCATCTCCATCATCCCCATCAGAACTCTCCTCTCCTCCAACTGCTCCCTGCTCACCACCGACCACATCCTCCTGTCTCACTGCCTCTAGCTGTGGTACTACCATAATGGGTGTTGGCTCATCAGGACTGGTAAACCATGGAAAGGGATGCATGTGGAAATATAGAGAATACTCATCAGACATACCAACATCCACAATGTCTCGCCTGTCAGCCCATGCCTCAGGCGCTAATGATATGAACTCTGTATATGTTGTCTGATAGGAAATACATGGCCCCCATCCGGTCTCATCTCTACTCCGGGAATAGTGTGCGACCCCCTGTGGCGGCCCCTAGGTAAATCCAAACTGTCTCTACACCTGCAACACCAGAAACCTCTCAAGGATAAAAGGAGTTATCCTTATCAGGAACCGAGGAATGCATACAAATGGCATCTCTAGATCATCTATAGCCCATGGCTCACAATCAAGATATGGTCGCCATACCACTGTATCCATATCATCTAAAAGTTGTTTCCACTAATCCACCTTGCCCAGCTTGGGTTGGGTAAGGAACATAGCATACATATATATATATATATATAGGGTCTACCTAGAGGCCTAACTCCGGGGCATGCCGGTCTCATTATAGAAAGATACTCCCATGCCCAGATCTGCAACAATGACACACCACATGACAAACTGGAAGAACCCCTGTACACCACCTAATGCAAATCATGATATAGATGTGCTAACATGCAACTCCCCCATGCATATCTCTATGGCTGTAACAACATCTGCTCCAAAATCCTACCCCATCCCACTGATAATCCTTTTTCCCGACAATCCGGACAAAGGAGACCTCCAATGAACGCACCCAAAACTATAGGCAAGGCTGGATATGCTCAAAAGTCAGCCCATGGTACCCAGTACCCAGCAATCTGTCCATCACCATACACCCTCCTCAAAGCATCTGTACCCCCAAGCTCCTTGTGATCATAGTACACAAGGGCACCAACCACTGGGATACCTAATATCCTATATACATCCTCCGGAGTCACCATCACCTCACTAGTCGGCATATGAAAGGTGTTGTGCTCTGAATGCCATCACTCTGCCAGTGCCGTCAACAATCCTCTGTTGACCTGAATCAGCGGCATAGCCAACAAGGATCTCAAACCACATGTATCTATCAAAGCTATATCAGCAGGTGTCAACTCGGGTATCCTATCCCACCCTACCGAGTGTCGCTCTCTAATCTGGAGGTTTTTGAAAACCTCCTATTTTCATCACGAGGATAAGTAATCAGAATCATACCAATCATTTAATCTTAATCAATCAAAATCAATTAGACTCATATCTATCAATGACCTATATCAGTGAACTATATCAGACCCATATCAATGACTCATATCAATGTATCATATCAACGACCCATGTCACACAATCAATCCTATCAGGAAAACCAATACACAATTTATCTAGCTAGATATCATATCAAATCTGCTTTACCATCAATTACTATTTGTTTTCTATTGTAGAAAGAAAATTTATCAGAAGTCATATCAATCATTTATCTGACATTTACTCTTAGTTTTCTACTCTAGGAAGCTAAGTTATCAGTTCAATCTACTCTTTATTTTTGAAACAAAGTTATCAGACAATTACTCTTTGTTTTCTACTCTAGGAAGCAAAGTTATCAATCAATCATCAGATTATTCTAAGGAAGCAATATTCATCATCATTTTCACTTTCCTATCATCAAATCATACATTCGGCCTATTCTCACTATATGCGCTACTTTGTGGCCTCTATGTGCTAAAACCCATATGTGCTACTCTGTAGTCTCTATGCGCTATAACCCATATGCGTCGTTCTTTTTGCTTTATGTGCTCAAACAGATCCCCTATGCGCAATTTTCCTATATGCGCTACTTTAATCACTGGATGCGTGATTTCCCTGTATGTGCCACTGTTTTTGCTCGATACACTATTTCCTATATGCGCTACTATTTTTCCTATATACGCCATACTCCTAAATTTCTGAATGACACCTTATGTGCGCTATTGTTTTCATCGAATGCGCTAAACTAGTTTTACCCTAACTATTTCAAATCTAGCCTGTATGCACTACTATTTTTACCCTAATCATCGGAAAAAAAATTGAAAGTGCTAAAACTCGTCTAAAAGTGCTAAAACGTCACTTTCAACCCCAAAATTTGTAGAAAAACAAAAAAAATTGATTCAAAAACATAAAAATTCGAAAGCACAGGTGGTTAGATCGACTCACCGGTGGTCCATACGCAGCTGGCCTCTAGTATCGATGAGATCTCTTGAATCGGTGGCAATGATAAGGAATCTCCATGTCGCAAGTTCACTCTCAGAGCTATAGTATTCACAAAGTCAAAAATGCAAATGACTTGTCTTTTTCAACTTTTTTACCTTTTAAAGGTCAAACAAAGCTAAGTTTGCTGCCTTTTGACTTTATTTTTATAATGGGACATTCTTTCCATCATTTTTCAGGAGCTAAATCACTCTCACCTCCGTAGAATATCATTATTTAATCTCGATTGTTTAGCAAAATTTTCGTAATCCATATCCTCATCCGTGATTTACCTCCTGAGGGGGCATCATCAGCATCAGCATCAAAAGCATATCAGGGGAAAAATCTTACTTTTTTTTGAAGAAATGTGTTTCACACATCACTTCAAAGAGGGGCAAAATGTATACATCTAAAAATGGTCATGATTAAGCTTGTTAATTAATTAAATATAATTTATTTAATTAATTCTCCTAAAGTCATCTACATATAAATAAATTTAATTATTTATTTATATTGTTCATTTTCTAATTCTTCTACATTAATTAAATATGAATTATTTAATTAATTCTCCTAAGGTCATCTACATATAAATAAATTTAATTATTTATTTATATTGTTCATTTTCTAATTCTTCTACATTAATTAAATATGAATTATTTAATTAATTCTCCTAAAGTCATCTACATATAAATAAATTTAATTATTTATTTATATTGTTCATTTCTAATTCTTCTACCTTAATTAAATAAATAATTTTATTTAATTATTGACATTTCCACATTCCTCTTAATTAAATTAAATAAATACGATTATTTATTTTAATTATCATATCATTCTAAAGTTTGAATATTTGAATATTTAAATAATGGAATATTCTCTTCATCCCATAATCAAATTAAATATTAAATATTTAATTTAATATTTTCCTCTCACTCTAAATTCACTTTTAAAACATAATTAAATATAATTTATTTAATTATGCGAGTTTCTATATCCGTCTTCACTTAAAAATTAAATAAATTTATTTTATTTAAATTCTAACTCATTCTAAACTCATTCTTCAAAACGGAAAATTCCCTTCCGATCTCAATGACAAAAATTGAAGAGGAAACCTTCTATCTCCCTCTCCATTTATGAAAATATTCCACCATCCATTCGAACAAGCTTAATCTGGGCTGTTGAAACATGTCAGCCAATCGAATCCTTTCAAAGACTCTATAAATACTGGTACAAATCCATGCATTGGTTACACACGAATACATGCACATACATGATGAACATATAGGCTTATGCATTCACATCATTTTCAGCATCACAGCGATCTAATCATCTTAGCATAGACTTGCATTTAGCATAGTGTGCATTTTCAAATCTCATTCTTCATGCTGTTCATTTTGTTGAGCTTGATCTGTTGATCTGAGAGCCATTGGAAACAACAAAACGCTGGAGTTAGAGAGAGATAAGATGATTTCGGGAAAGCTGCAGTAACAATTTGCTTATTTTGTTTTCTTTTTCAGTTTTTTTTCTAATTTAATGTCTTATTGATATGTGTTTGAATTTCATTTAGATTGATCACATTTTCACACACACACCCACATTTTTTGTACCATTGAGGTTTGTAGGAGATAATGATCCCATGTATGGATTGTATAAATGTGAGTTTTGATAATCCATTGGTTTTGTAAGACTTTGATAGTTTGGTTGACTTAGATCACTCATGATGTATGAACCAAGTTTATATTCCATTTTCCTCTTGTGTTTTGACCTTGTTGACTTCTAAGGAATTTAGGACCAATGATGAGATGAAGGATGAAAGGGGTGAATGATATGGGTGTTGAAATTTTAAGATCCTTAGAGGAATACTAGACTTTAGGATTCTTTGGATTGGATTTGATTTGATTTGGATAATGGACTTATAAACCCCAAGATTTTGGATGTTATCTTGGAATGAACTTGTCCATAAGGATGATAATTTTACTAGATGTATGAGGAAGGATTCATCCACACACACTTAGCCAAACAAGGTGATTTTTATGTTGATTTGAAGGATTTTACCAAAAGTTGTTTGGGAGATGGGATTTGATTGATATTTGAGATGAATGAAATGATTGGTTGTTTTTATCCTAAATGAACCTAAGAAGAACTTTGTTTACAAGACTAGGGTTTTGCAGAACATGCTTTTCCTTAAGAGTACTTCAAACCAAAAGATCAATGTTTTCTCAAAAGAACATAAGACAAAAGATAAAAAATCACATGTGTGGGGTACAATTGATTTCATCTTGATTAATGAATTTATTTTACTACATCCAAGGTCTTGCTTATTTTTCAAACTGAATGTCTATGTCTGAACTCCTTTTCATCCCACAAGGTCCATTATGTGGAAATCAAGAGAATCAAGGAAATAGTTCCCTAATGTTGACTTTAGTGAGAGAAAATTGAGATATAAATCCAAATACCTAGAAGTCTCAAAGGATGAAATCCCTAGGACAAGCAGTAGCACTTGGATTTTTCAAAGGTATTTTCTACTCCTAAAGGGTTTGAAATTTGATGATCATGCTGAATGTTTGTTTTTCCAATGTTTAGTATCCAATAATTTTTTTTTTGATTCCAAGAATATGCACAACACTATCGATAAAAGGATAATATTTGTTGAATCCCCACTTGGATTTCTCTAGCTATGCCTACTCTTAGTGTATGACTAGATGCTTGACCACACTAGCTCCCCTCCATGGCACACACTTCTTGAGTCAGCCAAGCATCAATACCCATGAAAATCCCATGGCATACTTTTCATCTCTACTAAGAGCCATAAAAATGTGGGGCGGCTTCAGAACGATTGTTCTTGCACCAACAAATAGATCAAGGATTTTGGCCTTTCTAAAAAAAGGTTCTAGTAGGGGCATTCTATTCATGGGGGATCATCCATGCGGTGAGAGACCATTGTTTCCCTTCTCATTAGAACAATCCTCATGATACTTGCCTTTCCTCAAGTACCCACACTTATATACTGGTTGGAAGTCACTTGGCTTTAGCGTGTTCTCTGTTGGGTCATTCCCTTGGATGATTACTTTTTCCCACAAGGTAGGCCCTCTAGAGATAAAAAAAAGTGAGCAAAAACATCCGTAGTTCGATTGATCTTTGTTGAGAAACAAAGAGAGAACACGCGATATATTCCACTCACACTCACAAGTTTTGTCCAATTTTAAGTACCCAAATGAAGTGTGGAGGAAATCACTTAAACAACCTAATATCACCAAAATCCTTTTGATTCTCAAGATCATCGTGAGGTGCGAGAGAAGTGCATACGTCTTTTAGATGATATTATTTTGGGTAAGTGATTACAAGACATAAAAGCACTTGTTCATTTTAAATCCTTCAAAGCAATGATTTGATTCTTTCTAAAGCACCAAAGAAAAAGATGAAAGTTATTTGTTCAATTGTTAACCTTTAAATAAAATCTAGTAAGTTTTCCTAAATTTCTTTTTAAACCTTTTTCCTTTTTCTTTTTAGAGCGTAATGAAATTAGTGAGTCCTAAATAGATTGAAGAGATAATATCCTTAGAATTGGAATTATAATTGCCTCCAAAAGTGTCTAAAGACACTAGATACAATGGATAAATGATGTTTATACTTCAAAAATCTCCTTGATCCTTCCTTGCTTCTACCTACAAAAACTAATTAATCCAAGAAAAATAGAAGCAAAAAATAGGGCAATAGCTCAAAATGGTCAAAAGCAAAAAAAAACATGTCGAAATAACTTGAAATCAACTTTTAACCCCACCCGAGCGACGCAACCCGCACATGTGTCATAGTTTGAAGAGATCAACGATGCTATATGGCACCACTAGGATTGACAGCAGTGCTCTACAGCAGGGAAAGAGAGTGCAATTGCAGTGCTATTTCTCTTAGTAGCATAGTTTGAAATTTGAAAATCCAATGTAAAAAAAATAGCCTAGTGTCAGAGTTTGAAATTTTGAATTTTTGGGAAAGAAGACACAACGGTGGAGTTTCAAGTTTATAGTGTCACTATATGGCACCGCTGGACCAATAGCAACGCAGTTTACTATAGATGCAAAAAATCACAAAAAACCACAAAATTTTGTCAAAAAATGTGTTAAGAACTTGAGATTTTCCCCCCTTCTAGCGTGAATATGTGAACCCCGATCCTAGACCTGCACAAACACAAAGAACAAACACAATATTAGATACAAATGCAAGTTAGAACTAAGATCCCCCATGTAATTCATTTACAATGCACAAAATACTAAATAAATGAACAACACAACAAAGAAAGCTATTAAATCCTATTAGAGCATGCAAACTCTCAATTCCATGGGGGAATGGGTGCCATTTTGATGTGGAAAATGGCCCTTTTCCCAATCCCTAGTAAGCTTTGTGATGACTTGATGAAGATTAGATGCTTCCTTGGAGAAAATCCTACATAACCTAGCTATGATGGATGAAGAATGGATGAACTTGATATGAAGATGATAACTTTGGCTCCAATTCTCCTCCTAAATGAGCATAATGATTTTACATTGATTATGGCTCCCAAAAAAAATAGAGAAGGCCTCTATTTATAATAGATAAGGATTGAAGAATGAAAGATATGGAGGATGTGGGACTAAAGATGATCCTATGATAAAGTGCCACTTGTCAACATGCCATTGAAGAGAGATGAAGCACATTTTGGAGAATGTGCAAAGAGGGGGAAATTTGAAATTCAAAAGATGGCTTGAAGGATGAGATGAAAGATGAAGTTAATATCACTTGGCTCAAGAAAAAGGACTTGTAAGAGGCTTTAATGCTTTGTTGGAAGGACAAATCCACTTGGGGGGAGATTTCAAATTTGATGAATATTCTAACCTTGATACCTTTTTGAAAGTAAATAGGGATTTAATAAATCAATTTAAATGATTTTCATGAGAAAGTGGCAAAAGCTAGAGGATTTGATGAATTAAGATTAAGATTAATCAGGATTTGATTAATTAAGAGGGAGATTAGCTGATTTGACCATTCTGACTTAGACTTTTGGATTTATTTAAATCAAAATGAGAAGAATATGATTTAGATTTAATTGAATAAAGATTTTGATTTATTTAATTAAAGAAGATGGTGTTAGATCAAATCAAATAAAGGTTAATTTATTTAATTTAATGGAATGACTTTAGAGATTTTAATTAAATAAACTAAATTATTTAATTAAAAGGGGGACCATTTATTAAACAAAGTGATTTATTTAATTAATAGGAGATGATGACTTAATAAAATAAATTTTATTTATTTAATTAAGAGATGGAATGTGATAAATTTAATTAAATGACTAGCAAAGGAGATGATTTAGGATGAGCTAGTGTTAGTGAGATCAGGATCAAGTGCATGTACATTTTGCGTGTCTACAAACCCTAAAATTTTAAGAACACCTAATCTAGAGACAATCCATGTACAATATTACAATACTAAAGACCTAGAAATTCTAGAATACCCTTATAATGAAAAAAACTTATCACTTAAGAGAAAAGAGAATAAAATATAAAATCCATAAAATCAATGCACTAATGACACATGGCACATCTAAGCTCCTTTGATTTGCAACCAACTAACAATTAGAAGATGCTTCTCTCTCTTCACTTTCCCTCTTCAATCTGCCTTCACTTAGTTTGAAATAATTTTCACCAAATTTATTTTGCATTCTTGTCAAAACCTTTTACCAGTGTGTAAAAACACATTTACCAACTTTATTTTAACTTGCAAGTGAAAACTATTAACTCTAAGTAAAACCCACATACCTATATGCTATTTTTCTCTGCAAGTAATTTTTTTTTACCAATATGAATTTTTTTTCAAACTTGCATTCAAAACAAGATTTAAATCACTCATTTTAACCATATGGGGCCTTCATTTCAATCTACATTTAGTTTGACATTTTTTCAAACAATTCTTGTGGAATCCTTTACCTCTACACTTTTGCCTGCAACTAGCTCATTTTCTTTTACTGAGATCAATCCAATAACTCATTTGTTCACATTTATTTTCAATCACATTAGATTGATCTTGAAGGTATCATCTCTTAAAAAATACATATTCAAAATTTTGTTTCCCAAATGTCATACATATTTGTTGGAAAATTTCAAACCATAGAACAACAATTATTTCATTGTTTGCTTGTTCAGGATGGTCTTGAGATGCTGATAAAAATACTCACACTTGAATACACATCATTTCATTTGTTCTAAAATATTATGCAAGTTAAAATGAAAGCAACCAGCTCAAAGAATGATGCACAAAAAGTTACAGGTCATGAGAATGAGATGTAGGACAATTTTTACCTTGTAGGAAGCCATAAAATGCATCAAACATTACTAAAATCACTACCCAGGCATGGGAATTCCTTCATGAATCATTTTTCAAGTTGAAACATTATTTTTCAAGCTTATACAACACCAAAAAATCCTCTCAAAACATTCACACTCCCATTACACCGATTCCCACTCATCTACTAGCTTCCCTGCAAGCATTCTCTAACTACAACATTTGTTGTTGCGTGATAGTGGGAAAAGACTAAAAAGAAATGAGAACATTGAAAAAGGATTTAATAAAGAATTTAAAAGGTTTTAATGAAGTATTCTTAAATACTTTAATCTCCTCTATTTTCGCACTTTTCCCTGCTTCCCTGCACACATTCTCTAATGGAAACGAGGATAGTGGGCAAGCAAAGTTTATAATGTTAAAAACTTTATAAAGCTTTGAAATATTTAAATTTTCCCTAAATGCTTCCTTTCACATGTATTTGCATTGGTGAATTTTTAAAACATATAAATTTTTTAAAAAAATATTGGATACCAAAACATTAAAGAATAGGGAAAACTTTAATTTCGTTTGTTGCCCAAATGGCGAAAATTCACTGTGCACAAATGGGGACCCCTGGAGCCATGATTTTTTGTGAGTGACCATTATAAATTAAATAAAAAATAGATTTGTAATTGTATTTTTCCCTACAATCCAAATTTTGGTACCTCCTTTATAAACGAGCCTGTTGGAGGTGTTTGTTGCATAAAAAGCTCATTAAAATAATGTATCATATGGATTCTCATTTTGATGAAACTGGAACTAAAAATGTTTTATTCCAAAATAATAAATGGGTTACCTTCATAATATTTAAATTTGTAACTTTTTGGAACACCAAATTTAGCCTAATCCTAAACAAAAAAGCATTAAAATAGCCCATCAGAACTCATCTAGGAAGCATGAAACTAAGCAAGAACACTACCATGTGTACCAAGAAACTTTCTACCATATGGATTCACAAGATGAACTTTGAGTTGCAAAATTTTAATTGGAAAAGATGGGCTCCAAAGTAGATTTATCAGTATGCATCCCTAACCTTTGTCGATGCATTGAAAGGACATAGGCACCTCAATTTTTCAAAATTTGAAGGTGCTATTAGTGGCTCATGTTTGGGGATACATGCCCCTTGATGGCATGGCAAGATTCCAGATCTCTACGGAGTAGACCAAGTGTCAAATTCATTGGGTGCTCTAGAACTTCTCCCTTAGGAATTGAAACTATTTTTCAAACCTCACTCAGTGGCCCCAGGCCCCACAAAATGTAGAACCAATATTTACCCCTATCAAATACTTTGTTCTCCACTATCTACATGAGGCCAATTTTGAAAACACTTCCATACACTTCCCACAAGCGAATTATTTCACAAATGCACACATTTATACCCCTAATTTTTCTACTATCAATTAATTCATATGAATATGAACTATGACATTAGATATTAACTAAAATATACCAAAATATCAAAAGAATATAACAAATTCATCAAGTGAAGCATATTCATATATAATATGATAATTTACCTTATCCATCTCATTGTCATGTTCCACTAAATGCTCATCCAACTGGACTGAAAACTAAACACTCATAGTCCATTTGATAGTTGGCATCATAAATCTAGACATCATATTCAGTATTTATATCAAACATGAAACTATCATAAATGCTTTGTTCAATAGCCCCATCTAGAAGCATTTACTCTGATTTGTTGAAGTCAAATTGCAGCTCCAAGTTTGAGAATTCAGATTGAATAAAAGACATATATAAAACCTTGGAGTCATCCTCTAATTTTTTTCCCATGCCAAACAAGAACTCATTGTGTGTGATGAACTATAAGTGTTCATACATAGTCATATGCTCAAACTGATTTACATCATACTAACATTCACATACATTTGAGCACTGCAAATCAGTCACACTATTACATGCCCTAGTGCTTTGGAAATAGGATTTATCAGAATCCATAGTATTCTTATCCACATTCAATTCAATGTTATCACAAAAAATGTCAACCTTATCAACATTCCATGCATCAACACACATTTCCATCTCATGTTCATACATGAGGTTAAACTCAATCTTCAAACCATCATATAATTCCATGTGAAATGTTTCAAATATAGGCTCAAAATTTTCAAAACCTAATCCTAAGCCAAAAATTTCCCTTCGTTTTTTATAACATATTTAATACTACCCTCCACAATGTCAATATGAATACCTGAATCATTTTGAATGCTAACATTTTTAGAATTAATAGGGTCAGCAAACAAACATTCATGTGTATTGATAACTTCATGTGTACTATTGGTTGATAAGCATGTCAACCTATATTCCTGTAGTGCAGAAAAATGTATCCCTCTACATTTTCATAGTTAATTTGGAAATGATTAACATTAAAATGAACCTAATGTTGCCTTGATCTAGTGTTGTTTTGTGTTTTACACATTCACATTAAGTTTAGGGCCCTTTTAAGCTAAATAGACCTAATTTTTCCTTAATTTAGTCTTGTAAAGTGTATTTATTTACACCTTCACATTATTTTTTTGGTCTCTTGCATTTATGATTTCCATATCATCATTAATAGGCCACCAAGACCCTTTATTATGCATCTCAAGGCTTATTTCAACTGAGATCCTGACATAATTAATAAAAAAAATCCATTTCCTAACTCCTCGATATTTCCTCAAGCTAAAAAGGCCTCATGGGACCCATAAGCCAACTTGGGTGTATGAGTCCCACCAAGATGGGCCCTATACACCACAAGTGGCATATGAGTCCCATTTGGTCCCTTTTTAGGGTTTTGAGTGGGAAATCAGGGTTTTGAATTCAAATTTCATGTATGTCAACATTTGGGATCTACTAAATGATAAGTTAGATGGAATGCCTATATAAAGAAGGTTTCAAATCATCATTTCACCTAAGAATTCATGATATCAACTTAAGCAATTAAGAGTTAAGCATCCTAAGACTTCACAAGAGCATTAGAGAGTATTGAATATCATTTCTAAAGCATAAAGATCAACTTTCTACATCATTTGTTTAAGCAATTCAAGATCCATTATCATGTCAAGGGAATAAACCACCATGCATGTTGTTGAGCTATTTTTTTGGTATAGCACTCAAGATCCAAGTATAGCATTATTTCATATCCAATTCAAGATCAATATCTACATTCTACATGGCCACTTCATGTTAGATTATTTATTTACATCTCAAGACATCATCCAAGGTATTAGTGTTCATGTTTCATGTTTCATGTTCATATTTCACTGTTTTATCATAAGGTTTGATTACTTAAATGTGGTTGGACCAAGGAAAACCCTGATTTCCTAACAATCAACAAATTTTTTCTCTCTCTACATGTGTGATTGCAGATCTAGGTGTCTTGGAGATTGAAGGATATTTTATTACCAAGCAACAAGATTTGAAAAAGTTGTTGGAGTTGTCTCCTTACTTGCAAGGTCACAGAAAGTCACCTACATGTTGCAAATTAGGGTTTTTGACTTAGAGATTTGGAAGGAAGAAAGCTATAGGAAATCACCAGAGAATACCATAATTTTAGCCAAGCCCTAATACTAGGACTAAATCACCACTTGTGGTGTATGAGTCCCAAAACTGCCTTTTTTTAGTTTTCAGGAGTTTCAAATCTATCCTTGTGAGATTCCAGTTTTGGCACACAAACCCTAGTCTAGGACTAAATCACCCAAACTGGGGTATGAATCCTAGTGGGCATCAAATAACAAAATTTCAAGATTTTTGAGCTTTTTCTAACCTCATCTCTCTTCCAAGTGCACCACTGTTCATTCTTACTTTGTTATCTTGATTTTTCAGTTTCATAATTTAGGCCATTAAATTAGGTTTTGCATATCATTAGGTTTTGTCACTAGGTTTTTCATGTATTTTAAATTATTAGTCTTTCGAAGCCCTAGATTTGTGGTGAACCCCTATTTAGTCTTTAATCACACCCTAGGACAACCTTTAGTAGGTCTCTTTCCCTTACTCCATCCTTGGATTGAGATCTCTAGTGCTTCCTTGAATGAAATGTGTAGAAAATTTGTTTTTCTATGTCCTAAACCATAGAGCGACAAATTTCTACCTTTCATTTTGGTAAACTTGACCTTTAGAAAACCTTATTTTATGATTTGGAGTGCATCATAGTCCTACATCTAGCTTGCATTAACTTTGGATTAGGTCTTGCATTAGTTAATTTGCATCTAGGGTTTTAAAAATTTGCATTAGTGAAAGTGCATATAGGTTGCATTTTTGCATCTTAGATCATTCAATTTCATTGAAATTCAGCAATTGCAAACATTCAACACAACATACAAGTTAGAAAACTTAGAAACAATTCAGAATTTGCAGAAATTGGTGCAAAAACCACAATCTAGGACTCATACGCCCCTTTGGGCGATTTAGTCCTAGTAGAAGTTGTTTTTCTTACTTTATGAGAATTCTGTGTTGTACCTTTTTTAGTGTTTGACCCTTCCAAAAACCTTGACAGGGACTCATACACCCGTCTAGGCGAATTAGTCCTAGATCAGACCTGAAACTGCTATTTATAGCATTAAAAAGATCATTTTTGTACCTCTGCTTGATGTCATTGAATACCTATTTCAGTTTTTCGAGTTTTTGTTACATGCATTTCATTAGATCTAACTTAATTTAGTTCATTTTATGCATTTCTTAATTTCAAATTTACATTTACAACATTTCATTTTTAGATTGTTTCATATCGTAATCAGTAAATTATCTTGTTTAGAATCTAAAAATTGCAATTCATTCTAGGTCATTATATTGCATTTTAAGTATTTCCATTTGTATAGATTAATTTTCATAAATTTTAGAGTCTTTCTTTTCCAAGTTCACAAAGAAAAGGTTAGTCAATAATCATGTTAGTCATTCATCTAATATATTTCCTAGTTATGAGAGTCTCCTAGTGCAAGAGAGTGAAAATGTTAACACTTTCCTTAAACCTACACCCCCTCTTATCTCTCCTACTTTTGGGAATGATGTGGTAGAAGAGGATACAAGCATATATAACAATGGCAATCATACTTTTTCTTCTCTCGAGACCTCTCCTATTAGTAACGAAGGTATCTTGGTGAAAGAAGATGCAATCATTGGGAATCATGAAATTCTTGCTTTTCCTTCTCCTCCTTCCCCTTGGGAAGATATTATGGTACAAGAGAATGATATTATAGACACATATCTAAACATCACCTTACCTAGTTTCCATTCATCTTTTTCTTGTGATAATGTTTTAGTAAAAGAGGATGCAATTGAAAGTGAAGAAGATAGGTTGGTGTTAGATGATAAAATCTCTAAGGTATATAACAACCCTCTTTATGTTCCTTCCCCTACCTATCCTATTTTTGAAGATATTATCAGACAAAGGAATGAAATTATGGACAATCATGACAATCACATTTTTTCTTCTCCTAGTATCTCTCCTAATTGTGCAGAGACTTTAAGGTTAGAAAATACAATCGATGAAAGCCATGAGAATCTTAGTTGCCTCTCTTCCCCTATGGAAAACCTAATTGAACAAGAGAATCCAACCATTGATAACTCCCTTACTTGTGATGAATTCATTTAGGAGGAACCAAAATTTGAATGCCATGAACATCTATTTTGTAGTTCTACTAAAAACTCTCCTCCTAGAGAGGATATCATGGTGTAATAAAATTACAGCATTAATAATAGTGATATGGTTTCCTTGGGTGATGGTGAAAAGAGGACACTAGACTCCCCTTCATTAGAAATAAATCAAACTGAAACCACTGAGATTATGAATGCACAAGTGTCCATTAGACCCCCCTTGATTAATGGACCACCTACATACCTTGTGGGACATCCTAAGAATCCTCTAATTCTTTACCCACCCTCACAATGGCCACAAAATCAAAACAAACCTGAACTTATCCCTTACCCACCTAAGAATAATTTTTCACAACAATCAATTTATAATATCATTTCTCATACATATAACACTAGAAACAATTGGCAACCAAAACAAACACCTTCAAAATCCCTCCCACTGTCTAACCCTATCTTACCTGGTCCTCATTTTCCTTCACATAATGAAAAGGAGTACAATCTTGTTGAATAAATAAAGAATACTCCTACTAAGATATCATTATGGGACCTTATTCAAGAATCCCATCATTATCCTAACATGATTCAAAGCTCACCTTACAATAAGTTCCTACCCCTCCTAATGTGCAACCGAATGACATAGCAACCATTATTCAAGGAATAAATGCTAAAATTATTTTCCACCGAAGTGATCTCCCTCCTTTGGATGTGCAAAAAAAAATTGTGCCTCTCATGATAATAGCTATATTTAATAGGACATGGATAAAACAGGCCCTTGTTGACAATGGCTCAACCCTTAATGTGTGTAGTGTTACCCTTTTGGATAGACTTGGCCTAGATAAATCAAAAATTCAAACTAATTCTTTATCTATTAAGGGATTTGATAATGTAGGAAAGCAACCACTTGGTGTGATCACTTTTCCTATTATAGCTAGAAAGGCCACATTAGGAACACCAATCCATGTTATGCCTCAGGATCTTTCATATAATAATATTTTGGATTCATGCAATGAATGGGGTGCCTTCTAATCTTTATTATATAATGAAATATATCTAAAAGAATAAAGTGTACACAATCAAAGTCGGCCCTGAACCAAACAATTATTTGATTATTGAGAAAAATAAGGAAAATCCTTTGAAAACATTGACACCAACTACACAAAGAACCCATGCAATAGAAAGACAAAGAAAAAGACATTGAGGAAGTCACAAAGCTATTAGAAGATGATTGGGGTTCCTTAGATTTCACATCATTCATGGGAAATAAAAGATCATAAACAAAGACTCTATAAAGGGAAAAGAAAAAGTTTTAATGTCAACAAAAAATGTGGAAGACCCTTTGACAACATCTACCTCAAACACTTTAGAAGAAGAAGAAAATTATACAATAAAATTTGATTAAGTTGATTATGAACAACCACTAAATCCAAAAGAAATGAAAAAGCTTTATGGAAAAGGTTATGAACTTATGAAATAAATTGGATATAGTGGAAGAGGATGTGGTGCTAGAGAACAAGGTATTTGTGTGCCTATAGAGCCTAACACACAAGGAATGAATAGTGGTCTTGGTTATTGTCCCTCGAAAGAAACAAACAAACAATCCTTCACTTAATATAAACACTTTTACAAAAGATTCATCTAAGCCAACTTTTACATTAGTGCATTTTGAACTTATAGACACTAGTGGCCTTGAGTGTTATCCTTTGAAAGAAACGAAAGAAACAATGAAATATTCGCTTAACATTAATGTCATCAAACAAAACACTAATGATTCAATTTTTTTATATTTTATACCTTACTTTAAAGAATAGTAAAAAATCTCGCCATCTAAAGAGTCTTGTGTAAGTATGAAATTGATGTAGAGAAATGTTAGATTTGTTTCAATTGGCACTTCACACAATGGTGCATTCCAAATATCAACTAGGTGCATCCTAGTTCACCCTAAGCATTTTTCCTAAAAGGCATTCAATAAGAAAGACTAACTTGATACATGGAATAAATGGTTGTTCAAGCCCACACACAATCCAATTTGATGTCTTCTAACCCTTCATGTTCTCCTTTAAGAAATTGACCCATGTACTATATCAAATTCCTCATGTCCATCATTTCTTAGGCCCAAACTTTGGAATCATTTAGAGCATGTAAAAACATACTTAAATTGAAAATTTCAGAATTTTTCACCATGTAATTCAACAAAAATGATTTATTTACACTTTTTGGAAACCCTAGGGTAGATTTAGACCTGTTGTTACAAAAAATGCTATAACTTCTACAAATCCTAATGAAAATCGATCAAACCACTTGCAAAAGAAAGTAGATTCAATGCAAAAACTTTACCAATTTTTTTCAGGTCCAAATACGAAAGGCAAAATTCATACAACATGCTGCAACAACCTGCAACTTTCAGAAGAAATAGTCTTCTAGGGCTGCTAATGGTAAAATTGCTATAACTTTCTCTAAACTTAATAAAATTTAACTAAACCAAAACCAAATGAAAGGTAACTTGACTATATTTCCAACCATACCATGTTTAGGTTGTACATAGGTTGTACAAATCCATACCATGTGAAACATCATATCTGTTACAAGAAAAACATAGAAAATTTTCTCCAAATTGATTCCAATTTTCATTTTAATATTTTCCAACCTTGATCTTCATTCACACATCACCATTTTATGCTATTAAAATTGCATTTCAACTACGCAACCAACCATAACTTCTTTTGTTAAGAATAATGACACTTTTACAAGATTTTTTGCATTTTGACAACTTTGCAACTATTACAATTTTGACAATTTTTGACAACTTTTGCATTATGGCTCTGGAAAACATTCTAAAATGGTCTAGAATGACTCCAAATGGTCTGATATGATATTATTGACATCAAACAATGAAAAAGAAGACAAAAACTCAAAAATTGATCTCATATGCATGAGAGTGCTCTTGCACCAGAAACTTGTACTAAGCAAGAGATATCTTTGTCGCAAAATAAAGGGACATCTTATACTACTGATCAAGAGGGTATCTTGTTGAGAATTCTCAAAGATTGTTTTATATCTCTCCCTCCATGAAAATGAAAGAAATTTTACTACAAGAATTCATTTTGTGCATATCATAGAGTTCATGGTCATTCTACTAATGAATGTAAGGCTTTTAGTAACAAAATCCAACATCCTAACGATTGTTGTGCTTCTCCTTGTGTTGAAGCATATACATCCTCTAATTGATACTAACTTCCAAATCTCTCATCAATTATCCTATCTCATCAGTGTTATGCACTAAGTGGGGGCAAGGGGTTAAGCAACCTTGTCCTTGTGTGCCACTTGTCATTATCTCTTTTGGCTAGTTGACCATCTTCCATGTATGCATATAAGAGCAAGCTTGGGATGTGGATGCCATGCCTTAAGTTGGCTTGCATGTGATGTACTAAGGTATCTTTAGTTTTTGGATTTGGGTACATATTACATGGCATAGGACTTTCAAAATAACCTTTCATATCTTTTTCTACTTTAAAGAAATTACTCATAGAAGTGGTGTTAGCAACCACTTTAAAGTGGGGGCATGCATCGACTCTCATGTTTCACTGTGCAATTTTCTTTATTATTGCAATGTGTCCTTCTCTTGGTGGATTCATTGGCTTTGATTTCCTCCAAGAGCGTGATATGTCTTTGACTTGTCCTCTCTTGGAGACATTAGGAACAATGTTCCCTAAGAAGAGACCTTACATGAACTAAGAAAAATCCCTTTGAATGTACCTTACACTATTTTTAATTTACAATAACTATTATATGGCCACCTTGCATAACACACTTTGCTTGCCTGTGGAGCTATGTTATTTGTTCATGAATTTTAAGCATACCAGGATTTTCTTGCCTCATCAAGCCTGAAGTTCACTGTTGTGTGGCACCTTATCAAAGTTATTGGTAGGTATAGGGGTATGTTCAGGATCATGATGGGAAAAAAAGTGGTGATATGATGGGTATGTGTAGGGTATGTGGCTGACAACTTTTTTCCCAAAATTGATGAAATGAAAAGGGTTTTTAAAGGAGATTCTCATATTTCCACCAATATAAATTATGTTTTTCTTTGAATTTAATAAATAATTATTATTCATTTTCTATTTGAATTGACTAATGTCTTGATTGATAGGTTGATTGAAAAACATCTATAGCTTTCAAACGGTATCACATTTTTTGAATCTGAAACATGTGCCACATTCTATGATTCACATACTATAGGATTAAAAAAAAAATGAATTTCATGAAGCTTTGACCAAGTTAAGGTGGTCGACATATGATTTTAATATTTTTAAAAGTTGTAATAAAAATTCATAATTAATTATTTTCTTGGAAAAAAATACAAAAAATATGCATCACATCTGCACATGAGTCCTCTACTTATATCTAAAATATTATAAAAAAATATCATTTTATTGTGGTTAGGGTGGTCAGATAGACACCTACTTTTTTTTTCCCTGAAATTTAAGTACTATTGCATTGAAATTTCAAATTTTCACCAAATAGATTTTAAAAAAAATAAACCTAGTATTTTAGAAGCTACATTCAATTTGCTACAGATTCTATTCTTACATATTTTTGAAATAATATAGATAACTTATTCAAATTTGTATGTCAAGTTGCCTAACTCTAATTTTTTAGAATTTTCATCACCACTTAAGGGTCTATTTTTTCCATGATGATCCTGCACATACCCATAGCTTTGGTTTAGTTGTACATATGGGAGTTGAACTTAGGTGTGAATTTTCCATAGCCACTTTCTTGTGTGAGTGAGAACATAATGGCCGTGTGCATATGTATCTCACCTCTCTAACTGACGGACATTTCCTCAACCTAAAAAGGCTTGGTGGGATCCATACACCACCTTGGGTCTACGAGTCCAACCTAGATGGGACCTATACACCACAAGTAGCGTATGAGTCCCATTTGGCCCCTTTTTAGGGTTTTCAGTGGGAAATAAGGGTTTTGAATTTAAATTTCATGTATGTCAGCATTTGGGATCTAATAAATGGTAAGTTAGATGGAATTCCTATATAGACAAGGTTTCAAATCATTATTTCACTTAATCATTCATGATATCAACTTAGGAAATCAAGATTTAAGCACCCTAAGACTTCACAAGAACATTAGAGAGTATTCAAGATCATTTCTAAAGCATTTCAAGACAAATTTCTTCATCAAAAGCATTTCAGGACAGATCTCTTCATCATTTGTTGCAGCAATTCAAGATCCATTATAATGTCAAGGGAATTAAGTATCAAGCATTTTGTTGATCTAGTGTTGTGGTGTAGCAGTTAAGATACAAGTTAAGCATTATTTCATATCCAATTGAAGATCAAGATCTACATTCTACATGGCCACTTCATGTTAGATTGTTGATTTACATCTCAAGACATTAGATCCAAGGTATCATTGTTCATGTTTCATGTTCATATTTTATTGTTTCATAATAAGGTTTGATTACCTAAATGGGGTTTGACCAAGGAAAACCCCTATTTCCTAACAATCAACAAGTTTTTTTGTCTCTACATGTGTGATTGCAGATCTAGGTGTCTTGGAGCTTGAAGGATCTTTGAAGACTAAGTTACAAGATTGGACAAAGTTGTTGGAGTTGTCTCCTTACTTGCAAGATCATGAAAATTCACCTACAGGTTGCAAATCATGGTTTTAGACTTAGATATTTGGTAGGAAGAAGCTATAGTAAATCACGAGTGAAAACCAAAATTTTAGCCAAACCCTAATACTAGGACTAAATTTTCATTTGTGGCATATGAGTCCTAGTACCACTATTTTTTAGTTTCTAGGAGATTCAAATCTATTCCCATGAGATTCTAATTTTGGCATAGAAACCCTAGTCTGGAACTAAATTTCCCAAACTGGCGTATGAGTCCCAATGGGAATCAAACAATAGCATTTTAGGGTTTTGGAGCTTGATATGACCTCATCTATCTTTTAAGTGCACCTCTATTCATTCTCAATTTTTTATCCTAAATTTTAGTTTCATAATTTAGGCCATATACTTAGGTTTTGCATATCATTAGGTTTTTTCATTAGGTTTTGCATATATTTTACATTCTTTTTCTTTCCAAGCCCTAGCTTGGTGGTGAACCCATCTTTAGTATTTAATCACACCCTAGGACAACCTTTAGTAGATATATTTCCATTATTCCATCCCTAGATTGAGATCTCTAGGGTTTCCTTGAATGAAATGTGTAGAAAATTTGTTGTTCTATGTCCTAAACTATAGAACAAAATATTTATACCTTTCAATGCCAAAGATTCACTATAATTTGAAAGTTTTGTTGTCCTTGTCATTGCACCAAAAGGTCAACTTATCAAAGCCTAATACAAGCATCAATTATGATCCACAGGAGGTGGTTAGACCATATCACAAACCCAAGCATTGTGTTGTACAAGGAAGACCAAGGGACACACCATCTTGAAACAATCCCCCCCAAGCACAAGCAAGGGGTTTGAGCCTGTGACCAGCTCTGATACTAATTGTTGGTCTTTCCATTACACCAAAAGGTCAACCTATCAATGCCCAATACAAGTGTCAGTTAAGATCCATAGGAGGTGGTTAGACCATGTCACAAACCCAATCATTGTGTTGAACAAGGAAGACCAAGGGACACACCATCTTGCAACAAGTTCTTCATTAACAATTGAATGATCATCTTCATTCTCTTTCACACCAATGCACTCCTCATTTAATGAAAAAAAATTCCATTTCTACAAAGAAACAAGCATATTCCATCTCATCATTAATTTCATGAGCTAGTGGCTTCACATACAGATTTGAATCAACACATTTCTGAATATTATGCACATAAACATCCTCTTCATGTGTGAAAAAAAATCCCATCTCTATTTCACATAAGCAGTCACAAGTAGTAGGGACATAATCATGTTCATTAGCATCATAATCAACATCCTTATAATCTCTAACACTATGCTTAGGCTCAAGATACTAAGCACACAAATTTTTATCTTCAAAGTCATCATCATTCATAGAATTAGTATGCTCTATTGATAGAAAACCTAAACTACATTGCAAGTATTCATCATATGATTTTTTTTCATTTACCTGCTCATAAGTGAATTCATCAACATTCATATCATTGCATTCTTTATATGAAGAAAAAACCTCTAGATCATCCTCAAAGGAGCATTCATAATCCTCAAAAGAATAATCATGTTCACTATCATTATGATCCCCGTCACAAGAAAATTCATCACCACATAAACCATGCTTAGAATCTTCAAAATGAGTACCTAAAATTTCATTTTCAAAATCATGACCATGAATTTGCAATGAGATATCTGCAGCATTTTCACCCTTGTCATTGATCAAAACATGACATGGAATTACATCTTGCACCTCTTTTACTTCTTCATTAACCAATATATTACAAGGCGATATTTCATGCATATCTATGTGGTCATCATAACATGCATCTTTATCTTCATCACTGCTATATTGATCTACATATATGTTGCTTGTTGGATGATTACAATCATTATCCTCATTTGTACAACATGGATCTTCATTTTATGATATACTCTTTTTAGTTATGTGCATCATGCTCTAATTTTGTACAATAGGAAAACTACTATATGCATTTTGAGACATCACACCTCTTGTGTAATCATAGCGGGCTCCTTCAACAATCTCTATCCAATCAAGTACTTAATAAAAACTATGAGGTTTCAACTCTTTTGGTAAGGTACTCATCCCTGTCTCATAGATTTCAAAAAACAAATCAATGCACATTGAATCCTTAGGTCTGAAATTTTTGGGGACTTCCAACAAGGCATCCAAAAACCTTGAAAAAAAGGAATATGGTGATTCTCCCTTCTACCTCTTCATATCAGAAAACTCTTGAACAAAAGACATAGGATCAATACTGCTCAAATTCTTCTCCCAACTTGTTTGGATCTCATCATTAGTCACATTATGTAATGATAGTTTGATTATAACAATAGAAGCATTATCACCTTGAAAATTATTTCTATTGTTTGATCCATGATTTCTATTTGCATGAGGTGTGGTGGGACAATGAAAACTTGGTGGCATATGTCTTCTCATCATTGAATATTTTGAGTTGCTTTCAATATCCATGGAAAATTGATATGCCTGATGAAGTGTTACTGGCTCTTCATATCTTAAGAGATATCTCATTTCTTCATCAAATTTTCAAAGGTAAACAAATAGACACACCATATAATTTGGTCTTATATTTTCTAGAATATCCCTTATTGTCTTTGAAAATATGAGATTGAATGTAGGAACCAACTCTTCTTCTTTCTAGATGTTCACAAGTTTTTGTATCACTGAACTTTGATCAATTCTCTCACCAAACTGTTCTATGAATGCTACCATTAAATCATTCCATGAAGAGATGGAATAGACTGGTAAATATGGAAACCAATCTTTGGCACCTTCAAATATTTAAAAAATAACATTATGACAACATCTTCATGTGACCTATCTCATAATCTCCCATCAAATCAAAAAAATATTACATATGTTGAGATGTTGATTCTAAGCTTTTCCCTTTGAACTTTGGAAAGTATTCCCTGACTTCATTAGGAACAAGGTTTGGGAAACCTTGAATACCATTAAAATTTAATGATCTATATCTTTCCACAAAGAAAGGCCTTCTCTGAGGACATAGCTGGAAATGTGGTTGTTGTTGCATTGTAGGAAGAAATTCATAATAACAATTGTTCTACAGATACTAATGTGATTCATTCTTATCCTACTTACAACTATTAACTCTCAAGTTTCTCAACTCCCTTTCTATTGGTGCTAACACTAACTTAATAAGGGAACATAATTTTTTTTAGGAATTTAAAACATGGTTTTCATACATATGATTATCCATATTGAGAACCAAAAAATACTTGGATATGTTTCAGCTATTGAAAATTTTCTTTGCTAACTGAAAATCTTTATAGATATAAAACATTGTTCACATCTTCATCAGGTCCTTTTGATACCACCTCTCTTCATAGAGGACTACACTTCAATTATTATGAATAACTTTGAAAACATAATTTAATTCTAGATCTTCTCCAATAGTAGTCACACATAAATTCTTTTAAATCAGTTGCACCAAAACTTCTTCTAGGTCTAAAAACCTCAATATTTGAAATAAATTCTCAAATTCAACAAATTATTTGAATCTTTTCAAATGTATACTCCTTTGATCTTTGAAATTTAGATACAACTAGAGATTATTTGCACCTTCCCTAGTAGATTTTACAATTTGTTGGTGTTTTTTCTTGCAACCCCTAATCCTAAGGAAAATCACAATTCCTAAACCAATGTATCAAGAGGTTAAGAAAAAGTTATTGCACTCTCATCACATCAGGGATAAGAAAGGCCAACGAACAAGGCTATAATCACCCTTCTTCACTTTGAGATCCACAAGACTCGGGAGGTTGTTCCTATTCAAAGATCTACACATATAATATGACTTTCACTAGATAGCATATTGCAGATTTCTAACATGCGGATAATTCTCAGATGAATGTATAAATAGTGTTATACATTTCATTACATTTAGACATGATCTCCTTGCACCTTGAATCCACATTGACAACATATAAATTAATAGAAATATTCATCTAAAAAAAACAATGAATTTACATCAGAATCACTCATAAGCATAACCTTTGTGTTCTTTAATATCCATGAAGATACAAAAGAACCAAAAATAAGTTAAACATGAAAATGGGAAAGATTCTCTAAGATTTAATGGTGATTCCTTCTAGGGTTTGCACAAGAGAAACACACTAGACTAGTGCCTTGTCCATAGTAGAGTCAAAATGAAATAACCTATTTGGTAATAGCCCAAACACAAAACTAGTGACCATTAAACCCTTACTATTGTGGAACAATTTTTTCCTTCAAACATTTCTGGTTTACAACCCTTACTTATTTTTCACTTCAAGATGGCTCTACGCCTGAAGGACAAAGACTTCTCTCGCATTAAGGCGTGCAATGCACCATGTGGTGGTTGAACAAATTTATATATATCATTTTCATTTCAAGCCTGAACAAGGACACATGTTTGATTTGTGTGGATTTTCTTCAAAACCATTGCCACAAAATCTGAAATTGTTCGCTTGCTTGCCAAGTCATCCATTTCATCGAGAAATCTGTATCTTTCACGGGGAGATATTTTTTGGTAGACTTTGTCAGAGGGCATGGAAGAGATCTTAATTTTAGGTTGGAACCTTTGAGTTAGC
Source organism: Sequoia sempervirens (assembly GCA_007258455.2). Classification (NCBI taxonomy): domain Eukaryota; kingdom Viridiplantae; phylum Streptophyta; class Pinopsida; order Cupressales; family Cupressaceae; genus Sequoia; species Sequoia sempervirens. The sequence continues at coordinate 1,088,114,338 of VDFB02271358.1, read as the reverse complement.
ATCAACATTCTTCATAGCTGATTGAATGGATTTTTCCATGTTGTACTAAAACTTGATTATCTTCTGGAAGCTTATCTTCGCAAAACTTCTACAAAATCTAGAGTCATTAATGAGGTATCCTAGGACTTTATGAACAAATATCATTACGATCTAATCAAGCTCTAAATTATATTATGGTAAATCAGGTGCAGAAATATGGTGTTGGTTCATATGTACTAGTTACACTTGTGGCTCTCCCTCCTAGCTATTTAAAGGGGTTCCTAGAAGAGAATAAAAAATATTGGACAAGATTTGAAAAGAACCTCCTCTGAATCTTTTAGAAGATGATAATTTTGAAGAAGTTTAACTTTCTTAGGGATAGGAGGATTTTACATAGCACTATTCATGCTCTCTGGCATGTTATATTTGTTAATACTATTAATTGGATTGTCATCCAACCTTTGTTTTCAGTTAATGTATTGCAAGAATTAGATCTGTTAAGAATAAATATCTAGAATTGTGCATTTTATGGCCTTTATCACAAATTTATTTTTCACTTATCACTTATACTGAGAGCATTGTGTTAAAATCCCTACATAGGTTGTCTGAATAATTATTTCACATGTTATTAGCTTTTATGTTTGATGCTATGTTTCAAAAACTGAATCATGTTCAATATACTCTTTCATTCTCTATAAAAGATATGATATTGTGCATACTATGCTATAAGAGAGGAAGGGTTCTATAAAGATCCAAATATTCCTATTGGTCTTTGGGGTTTCTTATTTTTGTTGGACTTAATGGATGCTTCCCATGGGGAAATTTGAAAGACATCACTATACTTTATCTAGCCTTTGTTGCTAATTCTCTTCCCAACAATGAAGGGTCTGTGGCATTCTGTTTCCATCTCATCAGTTATAAGAGATAGTTAAAGCTTTGGCACACCACCATTTTTTATGTTTTTCCTTGCATTTATCTTTCCCTTTTTGAACACACAGAGAAGATCCATATTTCTTTGAAAAATTTGGAGGTCATTTAGTGAGGGGAAAATTGGTCCCCCACTCATCAAATTTCCCATAAGGTTGTTCAAAGAGGTGTAAGCTTTTATGATCAACAATTATTTTTCTAGCATGCCTAGTGGGACTCAAATTTTTTCAAACATCTGATTGCAAGTCAGAAATATTTCATAAATTAGACCAAGAGGAGAGGCTGGAAATATCATGCCCAGAGTTCAAACAAGAGCATCTTCTAGAGGCCATTTCTAGTACTCTGAGTTACCTACCTCAACACCTAGGAGGAGAAGACTTATGGGTTTCATATCACCTACAAGAAGTAACAGGGTAAGAAGTGTTAGCCCATAATCTAGGGCTTTATCTACTCCACCAGGAGACCAAACCTTCCAAATTAGAATACTTGTCTAGCCTATCCATAGGAATCTATTTACAATGGCTCACTTAGGTGCTCCCACTCCTACAATTTTTGTATCATGGGATAGCAGTAGCCTGCTACAACCACCTATGCCCCCAGATGTATGGCTCACCATACTCGCCAATGCTCTCAAGGAAATATCAAAGTTTTCCAAGGAGGTTTTTAACACCCCTTCCAAACATCTCCAAGATATAGTGGAGGTATGTAGAGTACATAACATTGTAGAAGAGAATGTATCCCTTAGGTTATTGGTTGAGTCTTTCAAAGGAAAGGTCTAGGTCTAGTACAATTCCTTGGCTTCTGGTTCTATCCGCTCTTGGGATCAACTTAACAAGAATTTGTTCAAGCGCTTCTCAGAGAAAGGAGATCGCTCCTCTTTTTTGTAGAAATTAATCACTATCAAGAGGGCCTCACAAGAGGCCATGAGCTACTTCAACACGAGGTTCCATAAAACCTAGTAGAGGATTCATGAGACATTCAGGCCTCTAATAACTATGCCATTCATGTTCTATCTAAAGTCTTTTAATTTTGACATCGCAGTAATGATACAATCTATGGGAGGAGATACCTTCCCTTATGCATACGATCTTGATTTTTGCATAGAAAATAGTTTGATCGACACTAGGGAGCTTCCGCCACGACCCATTCACCTAAGGTGGTGAATGGGTTTTTAGTGCTCTTTCCATCCCTAGGGGTTAGGTCTTGGTAAACTCAGATATGACCCCTTCACCCAAGGTGGTGAATGGGTCCTCTCTTAATGACAACCCCCTTTTTAAATTTCATCTAGTAGGAATTTAATAATGTTTATTTCCAAATCTAGTTTCAACCTTAATTGTTTGAATTTTGAGGTTAATCTCCTAAATTAGTATAAATAAGGGGTTAATTCACCTAGTTTCCTCCTAAGAAATCCTATACTTTGATGAATTTACACATTATATAAAAATTGAGTTCACAAGAGTATTTCAAGAGCATTCATAAGGCATTTCAAGGTAGATTTCAAGAGTTTATTGTGAGAATTCAATATCATATCATCATGTCAAGGGCTTGATGCATGCATCCATGTTGTTGATCTAAGATTGTGAGTGTAGCATTGAAGATCTATTGTAAGCATTGTTTCATATCTTATTCAAGGAACAAGTTATACATTCTCCATGGCCACTTCATCTTAGTTTGTAGGTTTTTTTCACAAGACATCATCCAAGGTGACATCAATTGCATTATTTCATTTTTCATGCTTCATTCCTTTATTTCATCATTTGGTTTAATTACCTACAAGAGGTTTGACTGAGGAAAACCCCCATTCAATAATAATCAACAAGTTTTCCCTCCCTTGAATGTGTGATTATAGGTTTATAGGTTGAAGATCAAGTGGAGTAAGTTTGGAGCAAAATTGTCAAAGTTGTCAAGTTAAAAAAGTTGCCATTCAAAGTGCAAAATCAAAGAATTGAAGCTACAAAATTAACTATAGACTTCTAGAACTTGATAACTAATATTTTGAGAGTACAAACATAAAAATATAGGACCCTAATATCAGTTTTAGAAACCCTAGAAGGGACCCATTCTCCACTAAAGGCGAATGAGTCCTCTATAGCTTAAAAACAAGTTTTTTACAAGGTACACAACTTTTTATGCTCTAAAAACTTCCCTCATAGTTGCTATAAGAGTTAGTTAGTATTTTTTATTATTATTTGCATATTTTTTCCCTCATAATTGAGTGTTTTAATTAAGAAAAATATTTAGTGACCTTTATCATCTTTTTCATTCATGGTGGTAAACCCTACACATTATTTTTTCTATTAAACACCTACAAATCTCTCATCTAAACCTATAGGTGGATGTTAGGTCCAATGAAATCAATCCTCTCTTCATTTTTCATGAAAAAAATTCATTTTCCCATACACATGATGAATTAAATGTTAAATGATTCTTTAGTTTTTGTTAAGGATAATGTTTTTTAAGTGATATCTTATATTCTACATCTCAATGCATTGATTCAACTTTTCCAACACATCCAAGTGGTATGGATAATTCTATTGGAGTTATCATTTCATTGTCGAACCATCCTAATCATTCTAGGATATAATAGTCCTATGGAGTCTCTTAAAATTGTTAAGACCATGACACAAATAAATATTTAATTAGATCCCATAGTTGGATGCTATTTAAACTTGAGAAAAATATTTGATTTTTTTCATTTTGAGTTTACTTTTGTACAATAATAATGTATACAGTGTTCTAAAATTCTTTACTTTTTTTTAGTTAAATATTTTTGTGAGAAATATTTTCTATTTTGTACCTCACAAAATAAAATTATAGTTTTAAAACATATATGTGTGTTAGATAATGCTACTAGGGGAATCATTTCACTACATAGGTGTCCCAATACTTTTGAGCTATAATTATTTGTCTATGTATTTTAAGAGACTTGAAGCTAAAAAAGTGTCAAATTCAATCTAATTCCTCTTTCAGAAAAAGGTACCCAAGATTTTCTCTTTTGGCCTATAGGTGGATGTTAGGTCTATTTATGATGACCATTCCCTATTTATCTCAAATTGAATTAATTATTATAGTGATTGTGAATATAATGTTTCCAATTTTTTTACATAAATTAAGTGAGAGGGCCTTATAAGAGATATTTTTCTATCAAGTGGGATAAATAATGTTAGTGGACCTATCAGTTTTCAAACCAAGCACTTTAATCCTCTTGGGTTATATTGCATTGGTGAATTCCCCTCAGAAACTTGAGACCAAACATGTGACAAAATTTGGTGTAGCTATTCTCTAAAACCATGATGCTTATTAATATCTTTTCTAAACCTATAGATTGATGTTAGTTTTATTTGGAAGAAAATATATTATTTTTTTCCCCTATAATTTATTTTCCAATGAACATAATGAAGCTAGTGTTACAAAATTCTCCAATTTTACATAGTAAAGGTGCTTAGATTGATTTTTTAAAAATTGATATCATTGAACTAAATTAGTTAGAATAAATTATCTAAGTGGGATCCTTAGTGCTAAGTCTTTTGGACCACAACAGACCCATGAAATCTCATAAGATCCATGTTAGATTGAAAAAGTGCCAAAATTTGGTACTAATATTTTCTCCAATCATGGCACCTAATATTATCTTGTGCAAACCATTATTTTTTACTATAAAATCCAATCTCAATTATCCTCAACTTCAATTTATTTATCTTTGATAGGAATGAATCTACTTTTGTATAATATTTTAATTTCAAATAATGAAATGGAGCTCAAACTGACATTATGTATTCCATACCTCACTCCACTACACTAATCACACTAAAACATCTAGGTCAATTTTTATATTCTTCTATAGATGTCAAAGAGTTTCCTATAATTATTGAAATTTTCATGCTACATCCCCTATAAATATCTCTTTATCTAATCATATACCTATATAGGTCAACATAATGTGAGTGATTGACAAATACTATGTGCATTAAAATAAAACTTAAATGGCCTTATTTATAGTTTTTATTAAAAAAAGATATCCATATAAACTTATATCATTCAATTTTTAGTATCTAAATAGCTATGAATACATTAAAATCCTATTGTGTTATAAACTTCTAGGCTTTGATAACTTATACCTCACTATCATACATGAATTTGTAGACTCGCATAGGTTTCATTTTAATTTTCCATTTTCTTACAAACATTATTTAGTCTCTAAAATTATGAAATAATGGTAGAGTTAAAGAGGTAGGGAGATACATGGATATATAGAGAGGAGATAAATGGATAGCTAGAGAGAGGGTGATAAATATAGAGAGTGTTAGAGATAAATGGAGAAATATGGAGAGAGGGGGAGAGATGGGAAGAGAGAGAGAGAGAGCGAGGGAGGGAGAGGGAGGGGGGAAGGGAGAGGGAAAGGGGTGGAGAGGGAGAGAGAGATAAAGATAAAATGAGATAGAAAGGGAGAGTGAGATAAAGGTGAATGAAATATATGAAATATTCAAATGTAAAATATAACAATTTATTAACAAACTAAGCTAGATAGGGTATATAAGATTCTTATGTTTATGCAATAAAAATTAAGGAAATGTATGTTTGAAATGACTATAAAAACCATTTACATTATTAAAAAAATATAACAATATTTAATTTAACCATTACTATTAAAATAATTCAAAACATTTAAGCCATGAATATATATTAAATATTTATATACATTATTCTTTGTAAAGCCACAAAGGAATATATAATGTAATAAAAACATCATTATTATAAGTAGGATTAAAATACCATATAAATGAATAATTAATTCAAAAAATCAATATGTACATTCATTTATTTACACAAGTAAAATATAAATCCACACCTACATTCCATTAAGGAATAAAAATATATATTAACTAGAGATAGTCATTGAACAATTAGTTAAATTTTCCCTTTTAAGATTTTGAAGAACAATTATAATAATTGATAGGTATAATCTATTATTAATTCCTCCTATGTACTCATAGTAGCCTTGAAAATCCACCTATATGTACAATTAGACAATATATACATTAACATAAAAATATGAGATATAAAACAAAAGAAAAAAAAAACACATACCATAATCTCATGATCCTAATCAATCAACCTCTACTTCTAATAATCATCCTCAAGTGTAGGTTTCATAAATGGAATTCCCCTATCCCTATGGAAAGCATAAAGAACTGGATTTAATATGAATGCTAATACAAAAAAATCATGATATTTACATTTCTTGAAAAATACCTATTGATTAAACAGAAATAGGGTTTCACCTTTTGGGAGATGGAATTGGACCTACTTCACACTTTAATCAATGGGAAACCTAGATCCCTCAACAAAGTGAAATGATTGAGGGATGGACTAGGGGTTTCCTTCTGTGATTAAATAGGGGTTCACCATTAAATGAAGCTTCAAAGGAGAAATGCAAACACTTTTGCACAAAACCCTAGAAACTTGAAAGCATGAAATCAAATTAATAAACACAATGAGGCAGAAAAGTATCCAGAGGATTGGAGAGGCCAAAACAAGGTCTTTAAACCCTAGAAATTGTTATTTCAGAATGCATCAGGACTAATATGTCAGGTTTGACGATTTAGTCCCACTCTAGGGTTTTTCAGGGTAGGATCAGGGATTCTCTAAGAGTTGATCAGGATTTGTTGAATGGTGATCAGAAATTGTAACAAGACTAATACATTAGGTTTGGAATATGCATCATGCTATATGATTTTTCAAGATCTTTTTGAATCTTTTGAAACTAGATCTGACACTATTGAATGTTGTCAAAAGGCTATATCAAGGACTAAATTTCTAGGATGGGAAAATAAGTCTCGTTCACATAAATCTACAAAACACACATCACAAAAGAGAGGGAGAGAGAGAAATACATTTTTTTGTTAGTGGATGAGGTTTTCCTCAGCCAGACCCCATTCGAGTAATTAAAATTTGAAATGGATTTAAATAATATGAGGTAATGATGAATGAACAAATGAAATGTAACAACTCACCAAATCTTGTTGAATCCTTGGAGAGTAGATCACCACCTTGTATGATTTGGCTTCAATGGATATAGATATTGATCATGAAACATAATATGGATTTGAATGCTCGAACTTGGATAAAAAATGCTACATCAACATGTTAGCTCACAAACACACATGATACATGAAGACCTTAACATGATGCTTGAATCTTGAATTGATACTCCAAAATGATTTATAATCAACTCTTGAATGCTCTTGAATGCTTGAAAATCTCTCTTGAAAGCTCTAGGTCTATATTAAACTCTCTTGCTTGAAAATTCTTAGTGAAATAATGATTTGAAACCTTAGTTATATAGGCATTCCATCCAATTTACCATTTATTAGATCCCAAATGCCTACATTCACAAAATTTAAATTGAAAACCTTGATTTCCCACTCAAAACCCTAAAAAGGCCACAAATGGGATTCATACACCCAAGGTGGCTTATGGGTCCCACCTACAAGGACTCATACACCCAAGGTGGCGTATGGGTCCCACCCTATGTTTTTGAGGTGAGAATGTCGAGGGGTTAAAATATTACATATATTTATTGAATTTGTCAAGATTTCAATTGAAATAAGCCTTGGGATATGCAATAAAGAGTATTAAGGGCCTAATAATGATGGTTTGAAGGTCATGAATGCAAGAAGGCCCAAAACTTAGTGTGAATATGTAAATAAATACACTTTACAACACTAAATTAAGGCAGAATTAGGTCCATTTAGTTTAAAAGGGCCCTAAACTTAATGTCAATGTGTAAAACACATTACAACACTAAATCAAGGTGACATTAGGCTCATTCATTATTAATAATTCCCAAATTAAGTAAGAAAAAGGGATAGCTTTTTTGTTACTACATTTAGCCCCAACTTTAGTGAGATGAGGGACTTGCTTCAAAATTGCACTAAAGTAGACAAATATGCATCAAGATGGGTTCAAGTGTACTGATGCTACTGAGATACGACAACAATGATCAAGAGGGTTGTGCAAGCCCCCAAGAGCAAGATCCTATGGAAAATAATCATAGGAACAAAAGAACACACATGTAAATGTTGTATGAAGCAATAATAAGGTACAAGCATACACTGTCAAAGACATAAAGAAGAAAGAAAAACAAAAAAAAGGTGGATCATGCCTAGACAATCTATCCAACATGATGTGGACTAGGTCTAAGTTTTTTATCTAAAGAAAGGCTTACAACTAGAAAATGATGTCCACTATGCAAATAAAATGCATGCTCACAAGGACTAGTAGAATCCAATATCCACTAGGGGAGCCCCTAGAGACACATACACACACAGCCAGTGTGTACTCTCACACACAAGCAAGTGGCTATGGGAAAGTCATTCCTAAGGTCAGCTCCCATATGTAGCAACCATACCAAAGCTATCCCTCTGATAACTTCAATAAGGTGCCACAAAATGAAACTTCGAGCTTATTAACAACATGCAAGTAAAGATTTGTTCAAAGGGATTTTTCTTAGTTCATGTAAGGTCTCTTCTTAGGGAACTATAGTGTAGAAAAGTGCATACCTTTTCATTTTCACAATTAACTTGAACCTCTTTTTGCACCCCTTCCATTAAACTCCCTTTAGGTAACTTATTATTGGCCCCTAAGACCATTTTTTCTTTGTGCATCTCGAGGCATATATTTCAACTTTAAACATGACCAAAATCCATAAACAACCATTAATATTAGAAAACCACCTTTCAAAATTTCAAAATAAGCCTGGTGGAACCAAGACACCACCTAGGGCGTCTTAGTCCCGAGGGCTTTATTTTCAAGAATTAAGAGTGAGAAATGAAAATATTTGATTCAAATTAGCATTTTGTTGGCCTTTGGGATCTAATAATCAGGTTATTAGATAGGAGTTCCTATAAAAGTAAGATTCACACCCCATTTTCACATAAGTTGAAGATAAGATAAGATAAGTTTCGAAGAGAGAAGAAACAAGCAAGAAGGAGAGTTTCAAGAAGCAAGGAATTGAAGTCTTGGAGCAACCTTCCATAGAGTTTTTGTAGGTTTTTCAAGTCCATTTTCAAGTCAAGATCTAGCATTTTCAAAGACTAATGATGGATGCCTATGGAGGATCATGAGAGATTCTAGGTTGGAGATGCAACTATCCATTCTTCCAACCTAAGGACTTGTTTCTTGATTGATTTCATCTTCCATTATTGTTTTATTTTCTACCTAAGGAAAGTACATTTCATGTTTATGACTTATTAGGGTGATTTGAGATCTCCTTTGTAGGTTACTTTCATTTGCATCTTAGGAATTCTATTCTAACACATTTGAATAGGGCTTCTCCATGTTATAGCTTACATAATCATAGCACACTTAAGATTAAGACATGTACACATTTCCATTTTTTAGATCTATGCATTTTCATCAAGGTTTAATTACCAAACAAGGGGTTTGACCAAGGCAAACCCCCATAAAAAATCAATCAAATTTCCTTTGTTTTGTATGTTCTTTGTAGGCTCAGATCTGAAGATTTGGTGAAGAAGGAAGTGCATACCTTGAACCTCAGGGCCATATTCAGAGATTTTAGAAATTTAGATTCAGAATAAGATGGAAGTAAGGGATTCTTAGTCCTCCATGTGGAATTTTGCAAAGATTCTTTCAGATCCTATTCTAACATCTGAAGATTTTGCATCTGCCCCAAAAAATAGCAGCCAAATTAATAATATAGTAGGGAATCTTAGCCCTCCATAACACTTTTTGATAACTTATTTGCATTTCCAGAACCTCATTACATTCCCAGACTTCCCAAGTACACATACCCTAACTTGCTATTGCATTATTTCATCATTTGCACTCATCATTTAGCTTAAATTATTAGGTTTTGTGAGTTGAATGCTTACTTGTCTTTTCCAAACTTTTTCTTGGTTGTGAACCCCTCAAAGCCTAAAAGAACCCCTCCTAGGTTTTCCTTATTGAGAATTGACTCACCCTTTAGGGTTGATAGTCAATCCAATTTGGATTCTTAGGAAATATTTGAATGATACTAGGAGAAAGGTGATGTTCTATGACCTATGTTATAAAACACCCATTCTCATATAGTTCAAGAAAACCATGCCTAATGTCTCCAAGAGAGGAAAAATCAAAGAAATATCATGCTCTTGGAGGAAATAAAGCCCAATACACCAACAAGAAAATAATGCATCACAAGACGAAGTAAAATCACACAATGAAACATGAGAAATTTCAAAAGATAATGTCAATGTAGACCCCCCCTTTAAAGTGATTGCTAACACCTATTAGGCAAATTAATGTTTACATTATATTTGAGGTGTAAATGTAGAAATGTAATTACTATTGTAATAGTGAAGTTGTTAACAAACAATTGACTAATATAGGTTTGGGTCATTAGTGGAGTTAGCAGTTATACCCATGAATATTATTTTAGATCATTTGTTATAACACCTCCCTAAATAATAGGAGGTTGTTTTTCTATTTGTTTGGCTATATATTAGCCATGTATTGAGTGAGGAATGGGGAAGCATTACTATGCATAAAGTTTTCTATTTTCCTATGCCAAAATTTCCCATATGGTATCAAAGCTAGGTTATGGGAATTGTTTATGTATTCATCAAATAATGCTTTTTCTGGGTAATAAGGAAGAAAGCTAGAGATTTTCTTTCCTAACTTGAATTGTTGAGTGGAGCCTCTGTTCAGAATCAATCAAAATCCCAAATTTTTGAGCCTTATGTTTTTTTTGCATTATATGGGAAGAGTTCCATGTGAAAGAGGTCTACAAGCATTATTGGACGCATTAAGGCTACGATCCAAGCTAATCGAGGGATAACAATATCACAGGAAATTTTCTGAAACAATTTTTTTATTCCAAATATTTCATTTTCCTAAGGTTGTCACTTCATCTTCATGACAATTACTATTCCTATGTATTTATTTTTTTGAGGCATTATTGGAATATTGCAAATTGTGGTATGAGTAATCAGTCCTCCCTTGTAGTCACAAATCAGGTCTTATTGTGAGGCGTTGTTGTATTTCCCTATTCTTGGTGGTTTTAGCCAATGCTATTATGTTGCAACATCAATGTCATGGAATTGACTAGATTGTGTTGTCTTATCTACAATTCTTGAAACTTTGGTGAGGTTTTGAGTCGTAGGAATTTGGTCTATACACCAGAACCAATATCTCAAAGTCTTTTCATCAGGAGTCGTGACTTCACCATGGCATTACCTTCAAAATGGTGGTGTATCTCATTTTGTTTTAAGAGTGGCACCACGAAGAGCCTTCATCAATAATCTTTAAATGTGTCAATTAAGTTAAAAAATTGGAGTGTAATTTGTTTAAGTATTGTAAGATTTAGTTCTCAATTCTTAGTTATTGTTTTATTTTCTAAGATAGTCATTGTTAGAGTCATTGTTAATTATAGTAGTGATTGTTCATAGAAATTCTAAAATCCAATATTTAATTATATTTTGTAATCGCCTTGAAGAATGTCATTGTTTCATCAATCCAAATAGTCAGTATTGTCAAAGTCTCATCATTTGTTGTAGATTCAAAATATTGTAAAAATAAAAGAAAATTGCCTATATTTTAATTGGACACATTATCGTTTGTACACGACATCCATCATTGAATGTTGAGCCTCAAAGACATATTCTGCTAAGTTAAGTAGCATAACATTGGAGGATGGAGGCATCAGAGGCTAGAGGTCAATCAACATCCTCTCATCAATCACCAATGATGGGGTTGCTTATCAACTATGGTGGCATTTTATTTTCTATTGTGTAGTGTGTTTTTTTCAACTTTTTCAGTTTGGTGTGTGAATATTGAAAAATGATTGTATTGGAAAGTAGATGACTGTAGAGGTCCTCCAACTGCAGTGATCCTTTGACTATCGTACTTCGTTAGAAGATGATTGGTAAATGAATACGTTCATTAGCATGGTGATCATGTGTAGTAAAATCTAGATAACAAGATCCAGATAGTAGTATGCAGCTTGATATGATTTGCTTTTCAGTGTTCTTAGTTGTGTGAAATTTCACATTGTGCGGGGGAATAATAACCAATGTTCCTTTCCCATTTCATGAAAAAATGACTAAATTCAAGGGAAACTTCTAGTGGCAGTGGTTGGTAACAGTGACTACATTTAAGAACATTCTGGGGTATGTGCAGGATCATCATGGAAAAAACAAGCCCTTAATTGGCAATGAAAATTTAGAAAAATCAGAGTTAAGCAACTTGACGTAAAAATTTGAATAAGTTATCTATATTATTTCAAAAATATGTAAGAATAGAATATGTGGAAAATTGAATGTAGTTTCTAAACTACTAGGTTTAATTTTGTAAAAAAAAATTATTTGGTGAAAATTTGAAATTTCAATGCAGTAGTACTTAAATTTAAAGGAAAAAATAAGAAGTAGGTGTCTGTCTGACCACCCTAACCATAATAAAATCATAATATTTTTTGTATTTTGTTCCAAGTAAATAATTAGTTATGCATTTTTTATTAGTAAATAATT
>VDFB02271358.1:1088065579-1088100631 GCA_007258455.2 Sequoia sempervirens | reverse complement strand
AACCCTTAAACCTCTACCCTATAACCTAAACTCTAAACCCGTAAACCTTAAACCCTCTACCATCTACCATTAACCCTTAGGTCTATGTGTACACAAATTGTATATCCAATTTGAATCGGATATCCTATTTGAATCAAATATCCTATTTGTAGAAGTAAAATCATATTGTTAAAAAAAAAATTAAAATGTTTTTCAAATGTATTGGATATCAGATTATAATGGATATCAGATTTGTGGGCCATAGAAAAGCCCCATGTGGGTCATTTTGTGCATTCCAATGGACCCTACATTCTTTTTACAGGCAACATACGTGTTGTTTTAGATAGGAAGAGACAACGATAAACTTTTTGGAGCATCTTCTACTCAAATTTGTCATAAGAAATGATTTTTTAGCATCCTTTATGATGTATAATGGGGATTAGTAGTTGTCAGAAGAAAAAACGTAAGAGAAAGCTTACAAAAGTACAAATTGAAGCATATAGACAAAGAGATAGAGAAGGTCATAGGAAGAGAAGACAAGGTATGTTAAATATTGGTGAACCTAACCCCTATGGTCTCTCAAGTGAAGAGGAAATTGAATATGTTCAAGGTGAAAATGTTGGAATTGAAGATGTTGAACATGATATTCAAATTGGGAATGAAAATATTGAAATTGATAATGAAAATGTTCAAGGTGAAAATGTTGGTTGAAGATGTTGAACATGATATTGAAATTGGGAATGAAAATATTGAAATTGATAATGAAAATGTTCTAGGTGAAAATGTTGGATTTGAAGATGTTGAACATGATATTGAAATTGGGAATGAAATTATTCAAATTGATATTGAAAATATTCAAGGTGAAAATGTTGGAAATGAAGATTTTGAACATAATATTGAAGCAAGTGTAAATTATGTTTCACCAAATTACATGAGAAATGAAGAACCTTGTGTGGAAGAAAGACATATTCCAAATTCAAGACCTTCAAGAACCCCTAAATGGTTGCTTGAATTTGATGAGAAAATTATAAACAATTTTGAAGGCAAGAGGTCAACACGAACTGTTCGGTTGTGGGCTAGAAGACTTTTCAACCAATATTTTAGAGATAAGACATTGACCGAGCAATGCCAAATTTTTGTACAATTGCTAAAGATACAAAATATGAGACCTTTGCTAGCCAAATTGAAGATTCGTGTGAACAAGAAGACCGAAAAAAATTCTATTATTGTCAAAAATATTTTTAATGCTCTCAAGTCTATTGAAAAAATAATAAGGAAAAGGATAAGAGAGCTGCCCGGAGAGTCATTACAACCACTCTAGTAAGCCATCAATTGAAAAAATCTTGCTTTATGAGACAAACTTGCACTTATTTTGACATAAATCATAAAAAATTGGATAGAGCACTTGCAAGAAGAGAAAGAATAGATGATCCTCTTCAAAATGATACATGGGATTTTTCTGGGATGATTCCATGTGTTGATAAGAAGCTAACCAATAATGTAAAGTAGGTAATTCAACAATTTTGGCATGATAACTCTAGAGTATCACCCAATGCAAAGGATGTTTTAAAGTTAAGAATTGGCAATTGAGACTGTACACCACATCCTAAACATTTCTTGGAATCAAGACAAACAATGTTGTTCAAAAAAATTATTGAAACACATCCAAATATGGAAATCTTGCAAAGGACTTTCGAAGGTTTGAAGCCATTTTATTGTGCACCTCTTAAGATTCATAATACTTATTTTTACAAATACCATGTGGAGTTTTCAATGTACCATAAGCTATTATTCTATATCCATTCTACTTTGCATACTAATGAAATGTTGTAGGAGTGTGGTGCAATCCATCTTCTGAAATAATCAAGGGACTTGCTAGATCTATTTTTATGTTCTAGAGATGATGGTTGATTTTTCTATAGAAATGATTGTTTAAATGAAAAGTGCTCACAATGTGGTGGCTTGTCAAAGTTTGTTCAATGTTTTCATGAGAGTTCCAAAAATGAATTTGGAAAGAATTTTGTTGAGAAAAAGAGATATGAGATAGTCAAATATACTTTGCAGAGTGGAGGTGAAGGTTCTAGATGTGAGTTGGTTACAAAAGAATGTAGTGTTGTTGATTTTATTTTAGACAAGGCATAGTCATAGGTCTCAGTGGTTGGATCAACAATTTAGGATGTGTAAGGACTCTTTTTTGATTGGAACTATTATATCAGTGGTTGATTTTGTAGAAAAATACACATTGCAACCACAAAACGAGGTACAATCTCAGTATTACAATTCCATTCAGATTGTTATTTTTTTCTACATAACATTTAGACATGCACTTAATAGTACAGAGGAGGATCGAAAGATAGTCAGAGAGTATCATTTTTATATGAGTGATGATAGATCTCACTCGTCTAAGTATGTCCAACATTGTTTCAAGATTTTTTTGAGTTCTTGCAGGAGTTGATATAGCACTGGGCCGACATCTAATTTGGTCAGATAATTGCATAGGTTAATTCAAGAATGCTCGTATGGACCATTTGGACATGAGAGTTGGCTTTTTTTTGTCAGAGTTGTATTCAGTGTGAGTGGGATCAATGCGAGTCAAGTGAGTGGGTGGATACATGGGTTCCGTAATATCTAACTCCTTTATCTCAAACAATATCTATGACAAATGACACAATGGAAAGTTCAATTGATTATGACCTGCTTTCAGATCTACTATAGCTAGGTCATGTTTTTGTAGTTGTTGCACCACAGGGGAATGAAGAGAGATCAAACTATTGGTTGGATCGATGTGTGCAGGTAAAGCATAAGCTAACACAACCAATGGAAGATGATGATGGTTTCATGTATCCTACAGGTTCAGTTGTCATTGTAGGAACTTGGTTGTGAACATACATGATTAGAAAGAATGGCATACCTGCATTTGAAGACTATGAGAAACACAAAACCATTCTCATGTATTCACACCTTATTATAACAACACATGTTAAGTTGTTGAAGCATCATGCCAGACCAAATACAAAACAACTATGGACACTTAGTAATGTTGATCATGAAGCAATATTGGATACTCTTAAGCAAAGAGATGACCCTTCAGGCACACTTGAATAGCATTTTCAAGAATGGAAGGCACAATGCTTATGTTCATTATGATTAAGTTCATTAGTGTTCTTTATTTAATACTGATATTTTATATACTATTGCAATGCAGCTGTCTTTAATAGTGATATTTTGTATGCACTTTTGTGATATTTTTGGCAAGATTGATCATGGACCTGTTGCAATAATAGCCAACTCGGATCCTTTCAGAGAGGTATGTGATAGATTAGAACAATATAGATTGGTTATTCTAAGTGTCTTTTATAGTTTGCATCACCAATTCATCATCATTCAGGTTGTTTAGATTAATATAGATTTGTTAGTCTAAGCATATTTTCTATTATGACAATATAGATTTCTCATTTTCCCACTTTTGCAATATTCTTGGCACGATTGATCATGGACCTGCTGCAACAATAGCTAGCTTTGATCCTTTCAGAGATGTATGCGACAAATTAGAATAATATATATTCGTTATTTTAAGTGTCTTTTATAGTTTGCATTACCATCTCATCATATTTTGTGTTATTTAGAATAATATAGATTGGTTATTCTAAGCATCTTTTATAGTTTGCATCACCAATTCATCATCATTCAAGTTGTTTAGATTAATATAGATTTGTTAGTCTAAGCATCTTTTCTATTGTGACAATATAGATTTCTCATTATCCCACTTTTGTGATATTCCTGGCATGATTGATCATGGACCTGCTGCAACAATAGCTAGCTTTGATCCTTTCAGAGAGGTATGCGACATATTACAACAATATAGATTGGTTATTTTAAGCATCTTTTATAGTCTGCATTAGCATCTCATCATATTTTGTGTCATTTAGAATAATATAGATTGGTTATTCTAAGCTACCTTGATGGTTTGTATAGGTGCTTGTCAGTCTAGAATGTGAACATACTACTATTGTGGAAGACTGTGCCCTGAATGCCTCCAATAGGAAAATTTTGTAAAATTTGAATTTTCAAATTGGAAACAATGTAAAAAGGTCATAATTGTGTATGGCCATAATATATACCCAGTGATGTTTTTTGAAATATGGGTCAAATGTTTGGCATTGTATAAAGGGTATGTTTAAAATGTAAAGGGGTATGTATTTTGGAAACTCATAGGTTGAATTAGTCATAGAGGTGTATTCTTTGTTACTATTATTGGGACAATTCTGTAATAACTTTTTGTACTTAATCGAGCTACAACTGAAGGTTTTCTTCTTGGTTATTTCCTGTCAATATGCTCATTTGAATCAGGTTTTGTAATATCTCTTATTTATATATAATAAATTATAGTGGCTTGCCACTTTTTCTCCTCAAATACAACTTCAGTGCAACTTCATTTTTAGCAACTTTCATGAGGTTTTTAAGGAAATCAATGTTTCCAACCTTGCCACACCCTATAAATTCATCAAACACATCTATTAGGACCTACACAAGCTTGATCCAATCTTAAATATTGGTGAACCCATGTTTCATTGACATTCGCAAGTTGTAACCACCATTTTTTACCTAATTTCACTAATTTTTGCCACATGCATGGAAACTCACCAACTCAAGTATAGACATTTCCAGTTCTCTAAACTCACATAGTCACCTTATACATTCCTAATAAAATATACCATGGCCATACCATCTAGCTACAAACCATACAATATATGGTATGGCGTTTTATGGTGCAGGAGCACTTGTTTGATTTCTTGCCTCCATGAGGCCATTTGTAAATAGTTTCTCTATTTTGTGTATTGAGTTTTATAATAAGGTTTATCAAACCATTCTAGAGGTGTTTCAGTATTAGGAAGTCACAT
Source organism: Sequoia sempervirens (assembly GCA_007258455.2). Classification (NCBI taxonomy): domain Eukaryota; kingdom Viridiplantae; phylum Streptophyta; class Pinopsida; order Cupressales; family Cupressaceae; genus Sequoia; species Sequoia sempervirens. The sequence continues at coordinate 1,088,095,751 of VDFB02271358.1, read as the reverse complement.
TTTAATTCATTTGTCAAATAATGTTTAAGGTTGTTCCATATTGTAAAAATTGTAAAAGTTCCTCAAGAAAGTTGTCAAGCAACTTGTCAAAAAGTGTCATTAAGGTGTTTTTTCAACAAACTAATCAAAAGGTAGTTGAAAATGGTTGGTTGTGGTTGTAAATGTATAAATACACCCTAAAAAACTTGAATTGGGGGTTGGAGAAATTATTTTTGAAGTTTGATGAATGTCAACCTCAAGTTTTGTGTGCATTTTTTGATTTTTTACATTGTTTCCAGGCTGAAGTTGTGATTTGTACGGCCTGGTATGGACTCAAATAATGGATTATCATATATGGATGGAAATATATCTATTTCTAGTTTCCAATTATTTTTGTCTCATTGAATTTTATTAAGTTTTGTGGAAGATATGACTATTTGGGTGAGATTTCCTATTCTAACAATATTGTGCAGAGTTTACAGTCTAAAAAATGTGATGGTATAGATTGTAAAGTCTATATTTTGGATCTAAAACCAATTGTATTTTTTGCAATGTGAAGCTAATTTCATTTGCTTCAAGCGTCATCAAATTTCATTAAGATTTGAATAAGTTATGACTATTTTTGTGAGGGTAGGTCTGAACCCTACCTAAGGTTTGCAGTTTTGGGAAAAATACAATAACTTTCATTTCCACCATTCGATTGTCATAAAAATTGGAGGAAAAGTCTATAACTATGTTTTCTTCAATCTCACCAGATTTTTTTTGAAGAAGTTATTAATGACTATTCATTGCACTAAATTGTGGGTTGCCATAGTTATGTTTCCAATGTGATATAAAATGCCTAATAGAATGTGTTATACAAAGATTGTTTTGGATTATTATTGAATGTTTGTGAGATGGGTTGTTGAATCCTCCTAGCTCTGCATCATTTTAGCACTTCGGACTCTTAAGGGAAATCATCGGTCCAATGTAGCTCAGAGTGATTCAGCGTATTTGGGTGCAAAAGAGGACCATCCCTAGTATAAACATACCCAAATGGATGTGTTGGAATAGTCTATTTGGTCATACAAGTTGCTGAATGAACATTGCACCACTTTGCAAGTTTACACTGCTTGCATTTGACAACTTTTCCCTCAGTTAAAAACTTGCCACCATAGGAAAACGCCTCTAAGATAGCAAAAACTAAGAGAGGTTATTGTAGATGGGCCAAACACAATCCCATAGCCTCAAATAGAGAGTCTGTAAACATCACGGTTTCTAAGAAATAGCCCTTCAAAGATTGTTGTCTTTTAGCACTTTGGACTCTTAAGGGAAATCGTTGATCCAATGTAGCTCGAAATGATTCAGTGTACTTGGGTGCAAAAGAGGACCATCCCTAGCATAAACATACCCATCTAGATGTGTTGGAATAGTCCATTTGGTCATACGAGTTGCTGAATGAAAGTTGCACCACTTTGTAACTTTACACTACTTGCATTTGACCACTTTTCCCTTAGCTAAAAACTTGCCACCATGGGAAAACACCTTCGAGATAGAAAAAAATGAGAGAGGTTATTGTATATGGGCCAAACATGATCCCATAGCCTTAAATGGAGAGTCTGTAAACATCACGGTTTCTAAGAAATAGCCCTTCAAAGATTGTTGTCTTTTAGCATTTTGGACTCTTAAGGGAACATCATTGGTCCAATGTAGCTCGGAGTGATTCAACATATTTGGGTGCAAAAGAGGACCATCCCTAGCATAAATGTACCCATCCAGACATGTTGGAACAGTCTGTTTGGTCGTACGAGTTGTTGAATGAAAGTTGCACCACTTTGCAACTTTACACTACTTGCATCTAACAACTTTTCCCTTAGCTGAAAACTTGCCACCATAGGAAAATGCCTCCAAGATAGTAAAAACCAAGAAAGGTTATTGTAGATGGGCTAAACATGATCCCATAGCCTCAAATGAAGAATCTATAAACATCATAGTTTCTGAGAAATAGCCCTTCAAAGATTGTTGTTTATTAGCACTTTGGACTCTTAAGGGAAATCGCCAGTCCAATGTAGCTCGAAGTGATTTGTCGTATTTGGATGCAAAAGAGGACCATCCCTACATAAACGTACTCATCCAGATGTGTTGGAATAGTCTATTTTCTCATATGAGTTGCTGAATGAAAGTTGCACCACTAAGCAACTTTACACTGCTTGCATCTAACAACTTTTCCCTCGGCTAAAAACTTGCCACCATGGGAAAATGCCTCCGAGATAGAAAAAACCGAGAAAGGTTATTTTATATGGGCCAAACACGATCCCATAGTCTCAAATAGAGAGTATGTAAACATCATAGTTTCTGAGAAATAGCCCTTCAAAGATTGTTTCCTTTTATCACTTTGGACTCTTAATGGAAAGCGTCAATCCAATGTAGCTCAGAGTGATTCAACATATTTGGGTGCAAAAGAGGAAAATCCCTAGTGTAAACATACCCCTCCATATGTGTTGGAATAGTACATTTGGTTGTACGAGTTGTTGAATGAAAGTTGCACTACTTTTCAACTTTACACTACTTGCATCTAACAACTTTTCCCTCATCTGAAAAATTTCCATCACTAGAAAATGCCTCCGAGATAGAAAAAACCAAGAGAGGTTATTGTAGAGGGGCCCAACAAAATACCATAGCCTCAAACAAAAAAATTGTAGGCATCACAATTTCTGAGAAACAGTCTGTCAAAGATTTTTGTCGTTTTGAACTTTGGACTCTTAAGGGATTTCATTGATTGAACGTAGCTTGAACTGCTTCGGCTGATTTGGGTGTGAAAGGGGACCATACCTAACCTAAACGTAACCATCCAGATATGATGGAATAGCCAGTTAGGTCATACGAGTTGTAGAACAAGATTTATTTATGTAGTTACAAGTAGTTTATCAGCCTCCAATTGAACTCCAATGCTGATTTTCGTGTGAAAAAAAGCCATGAGACCATAGCTTGTTTATTTCTTTTTAATCGAAACTAGTGGGGAGCAGAGTTAAATTTTTCATAGATTTAGCATTTGAGATTGCAAGAAGACATCAAAATGACTAGTGTACTAAATAAATTATTATGATTTCTAAAGAATGTTGATAACTCTACTCAATTGGCTTCTTTTTTCAAAATCATAAAAATTGAACCTTGGCATCAAAAGACTCTATATATCAAGCTACAACAATTCAAGTTTCAATGATGAATATTTATCATGCATGTTTTAAATGGCATTCAATTTTATGGTGATTTTGTTGTTTATATGATGATATGTGATATTCTAATCCTATTTCATGCTTCTATGTTGTATATATATATTTTTTACTTTTACATGTTTTTTTACTAATGAACCCAAAACGAACCGAACCCCCAAATTTTTTTTAGCCGAACTAGCGAACCGAACCCCCAAACCCGAACATGTAGCTTAGTTTGTAATTCAGTTATTGGGAGTTGGTAGGTTATTTTGTGTGGGCGAGAGTCTTAAAAAATGTTGAGGAAGTCATTTTTGGAAATTGATGAATGCAATTTTGTGAAGAATCAATAAGATCATATTGAGTTACTTTGCAAAAACTATGGTTTCTACACAAAAAATCTGTGTTTTCTGCATTGTTCGAGTACACAACAAGTAAATGGCTGCATGGAATGTGGAATGAGGGGGAAAAAATCCTAAGACCCCTTTAAAGTTTTTTTGTGTGCTTTCTTTTCATTTTTTGTGAGTTTTGTGCCAAGTTTTCTCAAGGCGGGTAGTGAACCCAGATTTTGCATTTTTGAGTAAATTATGAATTATTGAATCCATCCACCTACTGTACCTTTCATATGCCTTGGTGGAGAGGATGTGTACAATGTGATTTGAATGTTTTCAGGTCCATTTAAGAAAGGGGAAATGATTTGTGAGTCTTGGAGTTGCTGTCCTAAGCAAATCATTGCTTAAATTGCATGAAAATGAAGCTTTTAGCCTAGGGTTTGTTAAAATCAATTGGAGTGGGGGAATCTCTTTAAAATTTAAGCATATTGGAGTCATAATAGAGGTTTTTGAGTCGATGGAATGGTTAGGGGAGTTGTCCAAGTGGGACTTTCAATAAATCCTATGCATTTGCATGGTAAACAGATGGTTTCTTGGGACATCCTGCTAAAGGACCTATAGGTGTAGAATAATCTTAGAATTTGTTGTTTTATGACACAACTCAAGATTGATTGGGGTGTTCTTATGAAGATCAAGTTCTTAAAGAGAACTCACTTTGTGAAAGAGGGCTAATTCACTAGCCTAGGACAGGGGTATGTTATTGGTTCTCAAATTTGCTCCAAAGGAGTCAAGGGTAGTTTTCACATATGTTTTCCCCCCACTCTACATCAATCCATAGCTTGTTTAAAAGCACTTGTTTTAGGCTTTTAGCCATAACAACAAGCCAGTGAACTGTTTGATAAAAAGATTTGGTACACATGTATGAAAAATCTGTTGGCATAGACAAGGTAGTGAATTGTTTGAAAAAGTGCCTCAAAGAAATGTGGTCTCATAAAATTCCATGACAAGCAAATGCAATTGGTAGTTGCTCGGACTAGTTATTATTTATGTAATGTGAAGTAATTGCATAACTACTTAGGTTGAATTTGTAAAAACTATATTGTAATTGAATTTTTTTCATCTATTAGCATCTGGTTGTTAGTTATGCAATGTGAAGTAATTCCTTGAGTTTGAAAGATGTGCAATGTAATGTAATCAGAAATATGAATATAAACTACATAATACAACCATTCTTTTTTATTCTCTTGTACATTGATATTTAACCATTGCTCACTTGATTAAATTTTCAAAGAGTTTAATCATGCACATGAGGAAGAAATTAAATTTCAATTGTCAACTTCTATATATCAAATTATCCAATAATCTTGAGTGTATCTCCATATACAAAAATGGCATCAACACCAACTCAAACAAAGTTTTACAAAATGTGGCATATGCCATCTCGATGTCTATTCAAAATTTACATGCCAAAATGTCTATCTCATCCTAAACTACTGGTGGATCATCAAAATGGAGCCTCTTTGTAGCACTCATTGGCTCTGAAGGTAGGTGCACCATAAACATTCAAACCACAATTGAGATTAGTTATACTATATGATTTAAAATCGAATAATTAACATCAAAATCAATATACATTGAATTATAATTGAACTCTAAAATTGTAATCTTGATTACCTGAAATATCCATCTCTTCAAAGGGTTGGGAGTCCTAGAATATGCCCCTCTCAAAGAACTGACCAAACCAACTTTTGTAATGTCAATCTATATATGTGAACAAAAACCTAAAATTGATCCAAGTTAGCATACAATTGTTGGTAATAGGAACATATAAATACCAAACATAAAATAAAATAAACACATACCTCTTTAGGATAATCTTTTTCTTTATCTCCTTTAGGTGTTTTGACACCTCCTCCTTGAGGTGTTTCAACACCTACTCCTTCAGGTGTTCCAATACTTACTCTTTCAGGAATTGTGGCACTTGTCAACAATGGCGTATAGCTCATAACTACCTGTACATAAAAATGACAAGTACATATGAAACTATTAGCCTATGTCGATGTATGTATAATCAATATAAGATCTTAAAAATCTTAATTCAATCAAATTTGAGTTCAATTACCTTTCCCTTATCTAACATTGCACTTCCATAACTTGGACAAGGCTACACCTTGCTCACACTTGTCAACAATGACGTATAGCTCATAACTACCTGTACATTAAACTGACAAGTACATATGAAACTACCAATCTATGTCGATGTATGCATAATAAATATAAGATCTTAAAATTCTTAATTCAATCAAATTTTAGTTCAATTACCTTCCCCTTATCTAACATTGCACTTCCATAATCTAGACAAGGTTGCACCTTGCTCGCACTAGGTATTTCCTACAAGAGGAAAATAAGATAAAGAAATAAGTTATTATATAATTTCATTAATGAAAATTCAAATGAAAAGCAAGTATATAATAAAAAAATGTAAACGAGTGAGTGTGAATATATATATTGTGTGTGTGTTGAGGCCAAATGAAATGGCCCTAAGGGTGCTATTAGTCACCTGTGCGAGCTCCTCTTCAGACATCAACTGTTAAATAGACCATGTAAATAAATATTAGTACATTATACTATCTCTTATTAATATTCATTTAAAAAAAAATGCAAGTTATGAATTTACAACTTAAATCTTACCTGTGTCACTATTCCAATGTCCCCCTCTCTAGTAGGACAAGACTCTATAGGGTGTACTCCACTCCCCTACATCTGATCTATAATGTCCACATCATGGAGGTCATAATCAAAAGTGTCCAATGGATGCTCGACGGGCTATACAAGAGGACCCAAGCATATCTGGCGGCACATGGAGCAAGTATGTGGCACACAGATATGTGGACCTGATGAGGATGACACAGTAGCACTCAAGCCATTGCCAACATCACGAGAATGTGGCCACATCCTACATAATATTTGGATGATATAATGGAGGTGGTGGAGCAAGGGGAGGAGGGGGAACATATGGGTGGGAGACTACTCTAACTGCCCCTGGTCTATCCTGGGGCATACCTCCACCAAAACCCTAGAAGGGTTTAATGTAAAAGTAATTGACATGATGCCCTAACACAAACTCAAAATATAATTTTTTAATAAAGTAAAATGGTATATCACAATTGTTGTCCGATGGTTTATGAAAAACCATACACCAACGATCCCAAAAGTTATCTACAATGTCCCTATGCGTGCACCATTTTATAGAAAGTTTTTGTTTATTAACATTAACTAGAAAACCAATGTGGGGGTTAACAAATAAAGAGGCTATTTGGGCTTTGGTTATTCTAAGATATTTCACATCATCATAAGACAATCCACATGCATAATATTCCCTCATGTCTTCTCGCCATGAATGAAAGGAATTATGTTGGGTGGAGAGGGTTTCTATATTTTTAATTATTTCCTTCAATGTGTTTGACATCTCAGATAATCAAGGGATTCTCATATAAACTTCATAATTTATGCCCCTCAATTGCTGCAATTTTTCACCAATTAATTCTTCAATTGATGGCTACAGAGGTGGTGGAGCGTTTGGCATTTGTACATTTTCATTCTCAGCTGGTGGATCATTTGGAATTTGTGCAATTTAATTCTCAGTAACCATAATGCCTAATTAAAGTTAAAAAATAATTAATCTAATTGAAATTAGACAATATAAATGAAAATATTGTAAAAATACCCTAGTTTTAAAAAAAAAACAAAAAACCCTACTTTTTAACAAAATTCTATAAAATTCTCTAATTTTTAATACAAATACATAAACAACACTATTTTTAAATCAAAATCTATCAAAAAAATTCATTTTTAATCAAAATCCATAAAAAACATTCATTTTTAATCAAAATCCATTCTAAACTCAATTTTTTCATAAAAATTCAATCAAAAACCCTATTTTGAAAAAAAATCCATAAAAAACTAACTGTTCAATTATATAAATCTAATTGAAAAAATTTCAATCAAAGCAAAGAAAAATCTAACATATAACCTTTTCAAAATGGATATCGGCTAAATCAGATATCTGTTAGGCAAAGAACCTCCTCACTATGCGCCCGCGACCTGTTTGTAATTGTGTAAAATGATTTTAACAGGCCTGAAATATGTGTATATATATTTTCCTCAAATTGAATATCTGATTTGAATTGGATATCCGATCCAGATCGGATATTTGATATGGAAATCTTGGTTTGGGCATTGCTTTGGAGGTGTGTACTGACACCCAAGCCACAAAAAAGTCAACTCAACATTTTCGCATTTTTGGGTCGATGAAAAATTTAATTTTTTCCCCATTGCCACTTTTTGGCCCATCATGATGGACTGCACATACCCTTTGTTCTTATGGAATGGAATGTGAATTTTTTTTTTTATGAGTTTTCTTCTTCAAATTTTTTATATATGTTGATTCCTATATACTTCTTTGATGTACAAGCATAGTGGCAAACATAAACACTAGTGTAATGCAATTCATGGATCTTGAAAGGGTTTGTAAGAGGATCTAGAAAACCACATGAGGTAGAAAAATGGTGGAGGTTCCTGTACATGTAAAGATTTGTGGTAAGCCTGTTTAAAACCATGGGAGTAGAGAGCCTTTCTTTGGATCAAGGTCATGAGTCAGTTGGACATGCCATAGGGATGAGCATACTGCAGATGAAGGTTGTGAGTTCATACCATGTAAACAATAAGGGGGTGAATGTTAGGAAAATTAATGTTTACATTATATTTGAGGTGTAAATTTCAAAATGTAATTACTATTGTAATAGTGAAGTTGCTAATAAACAACTCACTAATATAGGTTTGGGTGGTTAGTGGAGTTAGTAGTTATACCCATGAAGATTATTTTAGGTCATTTGTTATAACACCTTTAATAATAGGAGGTTGTTTTTCTATTTGTTTGGCTATATATTAGCCATGTATTGAGTGAGGAATGGGGAAGCATTATTGTGCATAAAGTTTTCTATTTTCCTCTGCCTAAATTTCCCATAACACCATCAATGTGAGCAATCTTCTTTAAAGTACCTAATGAAGAAGACATGAGAGCTTATTCAAAAATTACTATGCCAAGTCATATGTTCCCAAATGAAACTACATCATACATAAAGGGTTTCCCCCAAAATGTAATGCTAAACATAAAAAGAAAAGTATGTCACATGCGAGCCAACTTAAGGCATTTCATCCACATCCCAAGCTTGCTCTTATATATACATGGAAGGTGGTAAACTAACCAAAAGAGACAAGAACAAGTGCCATTTCAGTACAATGCTATCTAACCCAATTCCCCAACTTCGTGCAAGACAAGGATGAGCTGAGATGATTGATGAGAAACATAATAGAATGAAAATAAATGTCAATTAGAAGAAATAGGTGGGTATGTGCAGGATCATCATGGAAAAAATAGGCCCTTAAGTGGCGATAAAAATTTAGAAAAATTAGAGTTACACAACTCGACGTAAAAATTTCAATAAGTTATCTATATTATTTCAAAAATATGTAAGAATAGAATTTGTAGAAAATTGAATGTAGTTTCTAAACTACTAGGTTTATTTTTATTTTTTAAAATCTATTTGGTGTAAATTTGAAATTTCAATGTAGTAGTACTTAAATTTCAAGGAAAAAATAAGAAGTAGGTTTCTGTCTAACCACCCTAACCACAATAAAAAGATAATATTTTTTTATAATATTTTAGATATAAGTAGAGGACTCATGTCCTGATGTGATGAATTTTTTTTGTATTTTTTTCCAAGTAAACAATTAATTATGATATTTTTATTATAAATTTTTAAAAATAAAAAAATCGTATGTCTGACCACCTTAACTTGGTCAAAACTTCATGATTTTTTTTTTTAATACTATAGTATGTGAAGCATAGAATGTGATGCATGTTTTGGATTCAAAAAATGTCACTACATTTGAAATCTATAGATGTTTTTCAATCAGCTTATCAATCAGGACTTTAGTCATAATTCAAATAGAAAATGAATAATAATTATTTATTAAATTCAAAGTAAAACATAATTTATATTAGTGGAAAGTTGAGAATCTCCTTTAAAAACCCTTTTTGTTTCATCAATTTTGGGTAAAAAAAATGTCGTCAGCCACATACCCTACACATAGCCATCATATCGCCACTTTTTGGCCCATTGTGATCCTACACATACCCAGGTGCTTCAACACAAGGGAGAGCACCACATTTCTTAAGATGTTGAATTTTAGTACCCAAAGCCTTACATTTGGTAGTAGAATGACCATGAACTCTATGATATGCACAAAATGAACTTATGATATAAAATTTCTTTCATGTTCTTAGAGGGAGAGATATCAAACCATCTTGGAGGAGTCTCAACAAGATACTCTCTTGATTAATAGTAGAATATATCCCTTTATTTTGTGACAAAGATATCTTTGGCTTAGTAAAATGTGTCATACTTACACAAGACTCTTTAGATTGTGAGATTTTGTGATCTCCTTTATAGGAGGGTGTATAATCTAACATATTTGAATCATTAGTGTTTTGTGTGATGAAATTTATATTAATCAAGGATTTATATGATTCTTTCATTTCTTTCGAATGAAAATAACCAAGACTGGTAGTGGTTTCTTGTGGGTGAGGCTCTATAGGGAGAAAAAACCTTTTTCTCTAGTACCACACCCTTTTTCACTATAACCAAGTTATGTCATAAGTTCATAACATCTTCCATAAAGATTTTTCATTTCTTCTGGATTTGGTGGTTGCTCATAATCAAATTTATCAAAGTTTTTTGTGTAATTTTCTTCTTTTCCTAAAGTGGTTGAGATGGATGCTTTCAAATCTTGTGTTGAAATTATTGCTTTTTTATTTCCTTTGTTAGATTCTTTTGTTATGATTTTGTGTTCGCTAATGAATGTTGGTGTGAAATCTAAGGTACCAATCATCATCCAATAAATTTGTGACTTCTAATGTTATGCACATTTATGTGATGTGTTTTTTGTGGATCTATGTGAATGGGAATCATTTTCCCAACATGGCGATTTAGTCCCTAATATAGCCTTTTGATAGAATTCAATATGTTGGATCTAGGTTCGGAAGATTCAGAAAGATCCTTAAAAAAACTATAGAAGGAATCATATGCCTAACCTGGTGTATTAGTCTTGTTATAGTTATTAATCATCATTTAGTAGATCTTAATCAAATCTAAGAGAATCCCATATTCTTCCTTGAAAACCCTAGAGTGGGACTAAATCACTAGGTTGGGAGAATGAGTATCATTCGCATAAATCTATAAAACACACATCATAAGAGAGAGAGAGAGAGAGAGAGAGAGAGAGAGATTCTATTTTTTTAGTGGATGGGGGTCTACCTCAGTCAGACCTCATTGGAGTAATCAAACTTTGAAATGGATTGAAATAACATAAGGGAATTATGAATGAACAAATTAATGTAACAACTCACCAAATCTTGTTGAATCCTTGGAGTGTAGATCTACAACTTGTATGATTTGGCTTCAATGGATGTAGATCTTGATCATGAAACTTAATATGGATTTGAATGCTTGAACCTGGATCATAAATGCTACATCAACATGTTATCTCACAAACACACATGATGCATGAAGACCTTGACATGATACTTGAATCTTGAATTGATGCTCTAAAAATGCTTGATAATCAGCTCTTGAATGCTTGGAAACCTCTCTTGAAAGCTCTAGGTCTAGGTGAAACTCTTTTGCTTGAATATACTTAGTGAAATATTGATTTGAAACCTTACTTATATAAACATTCTAATGGAACCCTTAAAATTTTTTGGTTCCATTTCTAAAACTCTGTAAAATTCAGCCAGTTTTAGGTATCTAGACTTAGGGTTCGTCCACTGTTATTTCCTTGGAATTTTGTTGTCAAGGTCTCTCAAAAAAACCCTTGATTATTGGCCCTTTTCAATGTTATGATCCATCGGTGACCTCCTATTTCTCATCCCTAGTCAGGTTAAAACATCTTAAGCCATTAAACCCCATGAAAATATTGACCCTTTATGCCTATGTGAGAAATACTTTTATTTTTAAGGTTGAGTGATTGACCTTATTTGGCCTTTACATCCTTTAAAATATTATGGTTTAAGTCCTATGAGGCATTTTTATACATTTTCCTAGGCGGTCCCCTTCCTTAGTAGAACTTATGAGCACATCCAAATTATTTTACTTAAGTCATGTCCAATTCCTTTTTCCATCACTCATCATGGATGGCTTTGGGAACTTTTGATTCATATCAGCAATGCATGATACTTGAGTTTCTCTTTGTATCACTGGAGGTTTCAGCTATCGCTAATTGCTCTTAAGTTTTGAGTGTTAAAGTAGCGATGTGCGATGACCTCAGGGCTCTTTGTATTTCTTTCCATCGCTCATCACGGATAGCTATGCACTTGTCTTGTTCAAATTGGCAATGAGCGATGAGGTCCCTAACCTTAATGAGATGTCACTGTTTTGAAAGGGTTGGATGAGTGATATTTTTTTTGCAACTAATTTTTAAAGGAAGATGCACATGGCCTAATCTAGTTCCATCACTACTTTTCATCTATCACTGATGTGGTCTAGAATTTGAAACATTCAATAGAGATGCACGATGTAAGATGAATATTTCCAAAGATAAGCAGCGATCTACTGGTCAAGATTTCATCATGCCAGTGCTCTCATTGTTGATTGAATTATGGAAATAAAAGGGAAATCTATGATGGGAGATGGGATGTTTTAGGGAATGTTCTCTTCAATGCCAACTCTTTGTACTTGGGTATGTGCAGGATCATCATGGAAAAAATAGGCCATTAAGTGGTGATTAAAATTCAAAAAAATAAGAGTTAGGCAATTTGACATAAAAATTTGAATAAGTTATCTATATTATTTCAAAAATATGTAAGAATAGAATCTACAAATAATTGAATGTAGTTTCTAAACTACTAGGTTTATTTTTTTTTAAATCTATCAGGTGAAAATTTGAAATTTCAATACAGTATTACTTAAATTTTAGGGAAAAAATAAGAAGTAGGTGTCTGCCTGACCACCCTAACCACAAAAAAATGATAATATTTTTTTTATAAGATTTTAGATATAAGTAGAGGACTTATATCTCGATATGATGATTTTTTTTTGTAATTCTTTCTGAGTAAATAATTAATTATGAATTTTTTATTACAACTTTTAAAAAATATAAAAACTCGTATGTCTAACCACCTTAACTTGGTCAAAATTTCATGAAATTCAATTTTTTTTAAATCCTATAGTATGTGAAGCATAGAATGTGATGAATATTTTAGATTAAAAAAATGTGATACCGTTTGAAAGCTATGATGTTTTTCAATCAGCTTATCAATCAAGACTTTAGCAGTAATTCAAATAGAAAAGGAATAATCATTATTTATTAAATTCAAAGTAAAGCATAATTTGTATTGGTGGAAAGTTGAGAGTCTCCCTTAAAAACCTTTTCGTTTCATCAATTTTAGGTAAAAAAAAGTCATCAGCCACATACCCTACACATACCCATCATATCACCATTTTTTGGCTCATCATGATCCTGCACATGCCCACTTCGCCGATGTAAATGAAAAGCATGGAATAGGATGGAAATAAATGATGATTGTAAAATTAAAGATGACTAATGACATTAATGGTAAACATGGTGACTTTCTGAGGTGGTATCATCATTTTTAAGGAACAATAACTTTATAAAATCCAAAAATGATGCTTGAAGATCGTTGTTGATGGTGTTTTAAATCCAAAAAGATTGATGACCCAAATTTAAAGTTGATTGTCTAAACTCACTTGTGTGAAGCTCTCCTTGATCAATAATGGCTACAAGCTCCTAATTGTCTACTTAATGCGGATTTCCTATAGTTTTATCTCACTATTTGTAGTCTTCAAGAATTGAGAAGTGTGAGCCAGTGAGAAAGCTTGCAAGTCTTAGGATTTTAATTGAAAAGGTATGTAAGTATTTATCCAAGGTGACTTGATTTTCATATGAGGGCAGGTGCATGGAGATGGGTAGAAAATTTGTGGACACTTTCAAAAACAAGTTTTGAAAATTCATAACACGAACACGCTATAACGTGAGTGTGTTATAACGTACTCGCATTATGGCTTAGTGTGTTGAGCCTGAGGCTCAACCACAATGATCCCATAATGCAAAAGCATTATAACATGCTCACGTTATAATGCGCTTGTGTTATGGTAAGTTAAAAGAAAAAAAAAGTGAAACTCTCATTCATTCTTCATTTTGACTGTGTTTTTTGTTGTGCCTGTGGCCAAAACCCCCATTTTTTGTGCTCACACTCTAGGAGGAGGAATTGTGCAAAAATATTCACCAACGGTTGCTATTTCTTCGCAAGGATGGCACCATGATGACGAGGAGGTGTGAGAGGTAAGGATTGTTTCCTTTTTCTTTTGAATTTGTTAGTTTTATGTTGTATTTGATTTTTTTTTTTGAATTTGTAGGAGATTAAAATGAACCTGCAAACCCTCAAAATACTCAATAAGAAGAGCAACCAAATCCTTAAGAACAAAATCCTCAACAAGAAAATCAACCTCAACAACAACCTCCTCCACCAATCACTCAACACCCTCCTGGAACTCAACAAGATTTAATGAGTGAAATTGAGAACAACAAAAAAAAAATAGAGGATTTAATCAGTAGGTTGAGTGATCCAAATGGTTCAACCACACAAAAAATGACCCTAGCAAGTTCATTGAAAGATATGTTAAAAAATGTAGATTCAATTAGCAAACAAATAACTGGATGGAAAGATAGGAGGCAGGCGACTAGGGATTATTATGCGGATAAACTATCATATAAAGATGTAAAGGATTTAAAAATTATAAAAGGTGATTTGTGCTCATTATTCACCGACCCACACAAAAATGAAAATATTACCCTCAATGCGAAGAGGTTTCCTATTCATTGGTACCACCATCAACAAATTAGGAACTATTTTTATGAGAGGTGGTACATGGTCTTTGATTACCCACTGTGCAACAATTGTGAAGTTTTGTAGTATTTTCTTAGGAAACTATACAATGAATTCATATTGAACAAAATCCCAAATTATTTTGATATGAGGGACTTCCAGGGGAAACGTGGGGGTCGGCTCAGAATAGACCCAGTGCACAACCAGGTACTACGTGGTAAGGGAGATGACCTCTCACTAGGTTGCCTCATGAACACGTTGAAATGCCTTTCATTGCAAAGGAGAGTGTCAACATAGAGACATTGTAGGCAATCATCACTTTGACCCAAAGTGTCATCCATCATACTAGCCCTATTCTACAATGCCATCTAGGGAAGTCTTTGAGTGGTGGCCTTCGAACCCATGTGTGTCAATCTTTCGGGGTGACTTGTTCATATGACCCCACCAACACTTAGGAGGATGCTATGCAGGATCCATCTGTAGCTATGGAGATGGAGAGGTCAGCTGAAATTTTGCATGAGGCGTATGGCATTGATAGTCACATAAAAGTTAACATGTTAATTGAATTTAATTTATTAAATTTCAATTTTGAAATGCAAGATTAACTAATTTAATTTTATGATTTTAATAAAATTGTAGGGTCATAGAGTTGAGATTGGATACACCGGCCCTCCACCTACTTATTTTTGTAGTACACCTATTGGTGGGGTATGTAACTAGTAAGCAATTATAAATTTATTACATGTTAATAGCATTGTTTAATGAATGGTATTTTAATATGTGATTTTGGACATGTTGAATAGGCTAATATTGGAGGTTTCCAAGGAACACCTCCCAGTGCCAGTGGATTTACTCAAACCTACATGCAGGTAATAGAATAAAGAGTTTAACTCATGAATTGTACTTAATAGATGAGTGTAGTTTATATTCATATCATTGATTACATTGTATTACACATCATTCAAACTCAAAGAATTACTTTGCATTCCATAACTAATAACTAGATGTTGATAGATGAAAAAATTTCAACTACAATATAGTTGTTTAGAAAGTCAACATAAGTAGTGATGGAATTACTTCACATAGCATAAGTAATAAGTTTAGGAGCAGCTTCCAATTGCATTTTCTTGTCACCTTTTTGCATTTTTACAACATTGATTGACAACTTTTGTTAAGATTCTCCAACTTTACAATTTATGCCTAAAATGACTACCAAAGACCATTACAAAATCAAAAATGGTTGTTTAAGCCATATTACATCATGAAAATACCTATACAACCTCATAGCTTATAAGTCATGGAGTGGATCTCTATTGTAGTTTTTGTGATTGAATAATTTGTTGTTTTATTTTCAGATATTGGTGGTGGAAACACCTCCAATTGTTATGAGGGCAATGGATATTAGTGTTTCATCCGTTATACAATCCTTGATGGCTCTGACAAGGGAATTATGAGGCAAATTACTAAATTTCAATTTACATTCGTTGTTATAGATGTTAGTTCTAGTGAAAAATAAAACCATTATTAATTCATAGTTTAATTTCTATTTGGGATGGTTTATACAGGGCTTGAGCACGCCTCAACACGGGTGTACAAATATTTCCCTCATGGAGAGTGATTGTGAGATGGTGGTAAGTGATTATTTTGTTAAATATATTATTTTTTATAATGTAATTTCTATATATTAATGTCTTTACTTTTTATTGTAACAATTAAAACTTCACCAAAAACTTAATAATAGGAGGAGCAACAGGAGCACTCCTCAAGTACAACACAAATGAGTGATAGACTTATCGTCATCAGATCAACAAGCAAAGGGAAAGAATTTATTTCTAGAGCATGGAGAGAAATGAATTTTTATTCCATAGCCCTTTGTTGTATGTGTATATGGCAATTTTGTACATATTTTGTATTGGATATATTTGACATTGTATTCGTATATGGCTATTTTGTACCTATATTTTATACTTATATCAACATATATTGATGTGTGCGTACATGGCTATTTGGTTAATACAAATATTTTTTATCGATGGTGTCCATATTTGCATTATAAATTATGATTCAATAGATATATGAGTTACGTATATTCAAGTGTATACTTTACAACTTACGTTTATAATTTGTGACTTATGTGTGTTCCAATGTATACTTTGTGACTTACATGTTTTCATGCGTATACCTTGTATTCATGCATATACTTTGTATTAAGTTGTGTATACTATGTATTCATGTGTATACTTCAAGGCTTATGTGTTTGTGATCACTTATGCTTCCCTTATTCACACATGTACATGCTTGACTTATTCACATGCATAATTATTAATTGGTTAGCCCTAGCATGGATCATTGTTGTCCTCAATGGTTTGTCTTGAATAAATTAATTGATTAATGCTAAATAACTTTATCTGAAAGAAAAAAACACGTTTTCAGTTGGTATTCCATGAAATGATTCATAAAAAGATTCCAATTTATTCATTCCTTTGATTGGAACAACTCAATTAAGCAAATGATACATAATATTCACAACACTTGCAAAATATAATATTCAGACTAGATGAAGTAGTCAACTTCTTGAAACATTATCTATATTACAGGGTTCTTCTATTTTAGCCCTAGTTCTACTCTTGGTTTGCTCCTGGTGTGGGTCTTGGTTTGATTCGCCTATGCATTCAACTAGGGTTCTTCATTTTTGGGTCTGGTTCACCCAGGTAGAACCCAAGATGACCCGAGCAGAACCTAGACAAAACCCAGGCAAACCATAACAGAACCCGCATGCCTAGGCATCCAAAATGTGTTTTTTGACATTTTTTTACTATTTTATGGAGTTTGACTTTGACCCACGCCCAAAGGAACCCTAAAAGTGACCTCTAAATTACTTCAAACACCTTAACTACCTCATTCTTATTCATTTTTTTTGCAAACAATCATTTTCATAAGAGGTTGAGCTTTAATTTTTGCTTGCTAGATTGAAAGCGGATTGTGACACAACTTTCTTTATTCAAAAATTGTTTTGCATCATTGAACTGAGAATTTATCACACATCTATAGAGAAATAGAGGAATACTACAAACTAAAAAACATTACACTTTTGTTCTCACTGACTAGATGTACTCTCCAACATCTCTCTTCTCTCATGTGAAGAGTTAGAACTGTTTGGCCATGCCTTTGCATCATTCAGGAAGTTTTTCTCTTTTTGACAATGTCAAAAGCATGGCTGCATATTGATTAGGAAAAAGACTTTTCCTTTTAGATTAGCAATGCATGAAAGTTTCAAAAAGTATCCTTGATATTACAAAAAGATGTGTTTATACACTTCAATTGTGTAGTCACCCTTTGGTTCTTTGAAAGAAAAATTTGTCTATGCCACTGTTACACTGCGCAGGTAAACCAGATTTTTTATTGTGGAGCTATATTAGGCTACCACTCTCAAGACCAATATAATAATGATACAAAATAATGTTTGAGACTACAAGAAGACATCAAAATGGCTAGTGTACTAAAGAAATTCTTATGATTTCTGAAGAATGTTGATAGCTCTACTCATTTGGCTTCTTTTTTCAAAATCATACAAATTGAACACTAGCATCAATAGACTCTATATATCAAGCTACCGTAATTCAAGTTTCAATGATGAATATTTATCATGCATGTTTTAAATGACATTCAAGTTTATGGTGGTTTTATTGATTACATGATTTTATGTGATATTCTAATCCCAATTCATGCTTCTAGGCTTCATATATATATATATATATTACATGTTTTTTGTACCAACGAACCCAAAATGAACCAAACCCCCCTCCAAATTTTTTTTGCTGAATCGGAAAATCAAGCCCCCAAACCCGAACCTGAACCTCATACAACCTCAAAACCTCTTCCAACACTCTTCATTCTGCCTGCACAAACTTAATTAACCACCAAATTATGCTTCCCCCTGACTTTACACACTTTTACTCCCTCAAACCTCTCTTTTTCATTCAAAACCCTTATTTTCCCAACTAGGGCATCATGCCATAACATACTTTTGACCTCACCTATCCTTGCAGAACTTTTGAACACATCAAAATCCAAAACCTCGCCCTATTTCCAATCTATTCTAACTTATTTTCAAGCAATTTCTTTTTTTCACCTCTTCTACCCTTGCTTTTAAGGGGCTTCAATTCTGAATTTTCAACAGGGGAAGCATTAGTAATCTCTTCCAATGCCTTTATGAATGCTATTTTCTTATTCCTACTCCCTATCCTACTTACATCAGGCCCATATCACTGAGACACGACCTAAACAATAGGTGGAATAGCATATTTCAACATATTACACTCAAACCCTTGTATGAGCAAGTTTACACCTGTTTCAGAAATCTAATTCTAAGTTGCTTGGAACTTAATAGAATTCCACAATAATGGATTCTAATCAACTGTCGTGCATATATTTCTCTTTTTGATTGTTTTACATGACATCATAAGGGATCAAGCTGGTTGAACATAGCTTGAACCAATTCTGTGTGTGTGGGTGCGAAAGAGGACCATGCCTAGTGTAAACGTACCTATTGGGACGTGTTCGAGCAATTTTTTCGGTCACACAAATTACAAAATGAAAATTGCACCACTTTGCAACTTTACACTACTTGCATTTGACACTTTTTCCATCAACTAAAAATTAGACACCACAAGAAAAAAACTCTGAGATAACAAAAATTGAGATAGGTTATTGTAGAGGGGCCTAACATGATCCTGTAGGCTTAGATGAAGAGTTTGTAAGCATCACGGTTTTTGAGTAATAGCCTGTCAAAGATTGCTTCCCTTTTGCACTTTGGACCCTTAAGGGATTGATCAGGTTGAACATAGCTTGAAGCGATTCCACATGTTTGGGTGTGAAAGAGGACCTTTCCTAGCGTAAACGTACCCATTTGAATGCGTTGGAATAGTCTTTTTGGTCACACGAGTTGCAAAATGAAAGTTGCACCACTTTGTAACTTTCAACTACTTGCATTTGACAACTTTTCCCCAAGTGAAAATTCACCATGGGAAAATATGTCCGAGATAGCAAAAACCAAGATAGATTATTGTAGAGGGGTCGAACACGATCTCATAGGATCAGACAAGAAGTTTTTAAGAATCACAATATCTGAGTAACAACATGCTGAAGTTTGCAACCATTTTGCACTTTGGACCCTTAAGGGATCGATCTGGTTGAATCTAGCTCGGAGCAAATCCGCATGTTTGGGTGTGAAAGAGGACCATTCCTAGCATAAACATACCTCTTCGAACGCATTGGAATAGTTCGTTTGGTCACACGAGTTGCAGAATGAAAGTTGCACCACTTTGCAACTTTCAGCTACTTCCATTTGACCACTTTTTCCCCAAGTGAAAATTTGCCACCACGTCAAAATTCCTACGAGATAGAAAAAATTGAGAGAGGTTCTTGTAGAGGGGCCCAACGCAATCCAATAGGATCAGATGAAAAGTTTCTAAGCATCACGGTATCCAAGTAACAATATGCTAAAGTTTGCAGTCATTTTGCACTTTAGACCCTTAAGGGATTGATCTGATTGAACGTAGCTTAGAGCGATTCCGCGTGTTTGGGTGCAAAAGAGGACCATGTCTAGTGTAAAAATACATATTCAGATGTTTTGGAATAGTCTGTTTGGTCACACAAGTTGCAAAACAAAAGTTGCACCACTTTGCAACTTTCAACTACTTGCATTTGACAACTTTTTCCCCAAGTGAAAATTCACCACCATGAGAAAATGCCTCTGAGATAGCAAAAACCGAGAGAGGTTATAGTAAAGGGGCCCAACACGATCCCATAGGATTAGACAAGAAGTTTCTAAGCATCATGGTATCTGAATAACAACGTGCTAAAGTTTGCAGCCATTTTGCACTTTGGACCCTTAAGGGATCGATCCGGTTGAACGTAGCTCGAAGCAATTCCACATGTTTGGGTGCGAAAGAGGACCATTCCTAGCATAAAAATACCTATTCGGGCACATTGGAATAGTCTATTTGGTCACACGAGTTGCAGAACGAAAGTTGCACCACTTTGCAACTTTCAACTACTTGCATTTGACAACTTTTCTCCCAAGTGAAAATTTGCCACCATATGAAAGTGCCTCTGAGATAGCGAAAAATGATAGAGGTTATTGTATTGGGGCCCAACATAATCCCATAATATTATATGAGAAGTTTCTAAGTGTCATGATATCTGAGTAAAAACATGCTGAACTTTGCAGCCATTTTGCACTTTAGACCCTTAAGGGATCGATCCAGTTGAACATATCTCAAAGTGATTCCATATGTTTGGGTGTGAAATAGGACCATTAATAGTGTAAAAATACCTATTCAGATGCATTGGAATAGTTTGTTTGGTCACATGAGTTGTAGAACGAAAGTTGCACCACTTTGCAACTTTGCACTGCTTATATTTGACACTTTTTCCATCTAGTGAAAACTAGACACCATGGGAAAAACACTCCGAAATAATATAAATTGAAAGAGGTTATTGTCGAGGGGTTCAACATGATCTCATAGAATCATATGGTAATTTTCTAAGCACCACGGTAGCTAAGTAACAACATGCTGAAGTTTGTAGCCATTTTGCACTTTGGATCTTTAAGGGATCAATCTGGTTGAACGTAGCTTGGACCAAATCTGCGTGTTTGGGTGAAAAAGAGGACCATACCTAGTGTAAACATACCTATTCATATATATTGAAACATTTCATTTGGCCACACGAGTTGCTAAATGAAAGTTGCACCACTTTGCAACTTTGCACTGCTTACATTTGACCCTTTTTCCATCAAGTGAAAACTGGACACCATGAGAAAAGCACTCTGAGATAAAAAAAAACCAAGAGAGGTTATTGTATAGGGGCCCAACATGATTTCATAGGATTGGATTAGAATTCTCTAAGCATCACAGTATCCGAGTAACAACATGCTAAAGTTTGCAGCCATTTTGCACTTTGGACCCTTGAAGGTTTGATCCGGTTGAACGTAGCTCAGAGGGATTTCGCGTGTTTTGGTACAAAAAGGGACCATTCCTAGAGTAAACATACCTATTTGGATGTGTTGGAATAGTCTATTTGGTCACACAAGTTGTAGAATGAAAATTGCACCACTTTGCAACTTTGCACTGCTTGCATTTGACACTTTTTCCATCAAGTGAAAATTGGACACCACTGGAAAACCACTCTGAGATAACAAAATAAAGGGGCCTAGTGTGATCTCCTAGGTTCAGATAAAGATTTCTTAAACACCATGGTTTGCAAGTAATACCCCATGAAATATTTCTACCCTTTTTCACTTTGGGATCTGATGTTTCCTTTAACTGTACGGTTCCGTACAGGGTGATTGTGCTCTATTTTTTATGGAATTTGGTGGGCAATAGACTTAACTCCATTTTAGTTTTGGTTTGGTTGGATTTCAAGTGATTTTGTGCAATTTAGAATCCAATTACTGAGGGTCAGTCTATATACCTTGTTTTAAGGGTTTTGAGTGCATTAAAATGTCATATTAAGCCTTTCACCCACTATATGCTTCTATAACTCAATGGAAAGGCTTAGTTAGGGCTATAAAATATGTTTGTAAAGTTTTGTGTGCAAGGGAGGTGAATAGATGGTTTTTAGGTGATGCCCTAGATGTCAAATGGTGCATTTTTAGTGGAAAATGGTGGTTTAGTGCTAGCCTTGTTTGAAGAAATATTTGGGAGAAGTGATATCTCTTCAACTTTTAAGCTTGTTCATACCCTTTTTAAGGTGTTTCAAGCTTTCATTGGCTATGGGAAGGTTTGGAGTATGGGTTTTCAATAAACCCTTGCCTAACTTGTCAAAGAAGAGAGTTTTGAGGTTTGTCATGTTAGAGGGCTTATTGATGCAATTTAAGGTGGAGGAACTCTTTTCAACATAAACTAATCAATTCTCAAACAATGAACCCAATCTTTGATCACTAAAACACCTGGTTTCTCAAAACACACTCAAAAGGGTTCTAGCATTCAATATTCAACAAATGAAGTTATCCTATTGCTAAGGCCATACAAAGGCCAAAAAATCATCACTAGAGACTTACCACAATCCTACTACAAAATTCAAAAAATATCCCCATAAGTTTCTTTGTGCCATCATGTGGAGAACCAACGAACTAACCTGCTAAAAGGCTACTAGAATTACCCCAATTTTCCAAACAAAGTAACTTTTAAACTTATTATAATCACACAATCCCTTGGAAAATCACTAATTGTGACTCAAAACATCAAATTCACTAATCATTACACCAACACAAGGCTTCTAGGGTGCTATCCCAACAAACCCTCCCTTTTCATGCATAAAACTAGGGTTTTACTAGATCTACCATAAACCGGCCTTTCCAAACTTTAAAATTGTTTCCAACACACCTATTTAGGTCTGCATAGACATTATACACCATTACCAAGCCAAATCCATCAACATTTCACTAAAATCATTCATAAAACTTTCACATGCATTTTGCTCTGCCCATCCCTAGGGCATCACTCAAAACTGACCAAAATGACCTCTTAACCTTCCAAATCCCTTGTATAGTTAGATTACACTTTTCATGACCCATTCCACAAGAAACAGTGGAAACATAAAGTGGAATGGGTCAAATCCACATTTTGGAAGACCCTCAATAAGCAAACAGTGTTAAATCAGGGGAGCAACATAGTACTTAAGAGAACTCATTCAATATTTTGTCTTAGAACCTCCAAAATGATTCAAACTAAAGCTACTTCACACTACCACACAATGCAAAAGGTTTTAGAGCAAGAAGGACCAATATGGGTGCATATAAGGGAAAGAAAGTTCAAAAAACTCAACAAAATACTGAGAAAATGTTGTTTTCAATTTTGAATTTCTTCTATCAGCAAAAATAAATTGTGTCTAAGCCTTCAAGAGTCTTTAAATAGATTTTACAAATGATTCTACATCTTTCCAATTGTTCCTAACTGTTGTTTTTGTAACTAAGATGACTTACTACATTATAAATCAATTGGTCTAATATGACCTTATTCAATTGACAAAACTCAAAACAAAAAACTAACTTAAGACTTCCATGAACCAAATTTTCTCAATAACCTTGGTGCCCCTACACCAAATTTCAATATTTCCGTAAATCTCATTACAAGTAAATCTCATTACAATTCCTTAGGTACTTTATTCTCATAGATATTTTACAATGTCAATCATACATTCGAGATTCTCTTATAATTTCTACATCATAGGTTCTCATTATGAGGTTAACTTCAAATGAGTAACTTGAGATTCCCTCATAAAGCTTCACAGAATCTTTTACAATGGCTTCAAATCATAATTGAGATTTGTCAAGATCATCAAAATGAGGATGTTCCATTGATTTTTTGGCTGAGATTATCTTCGATGGCTCATATATCAGCATTTTCTGCAAGGAGATACCAATCAATTTTTAGTAGTTTAGTTATAGATAAGAAAAGTAAAAGAAGAAAAAGAAACATCCAAAATGGAAATGAAATGAAAATAGATGGAAGGAACTTATGGATAGGCATGGCAGTCTCTCTACTTAGTCACTCCTGGTCATACATTTTCACTACAAGTTTCAAGATACCTATTGCACACAACACCTCTCATGAATAGAATATCTTGAAATTTGAGATGCTCTTATAATGTCTACATCATAGGTGCTCGTGATAAGGTTACTTACAAATACAAAAATAAATTTGCATTGCTTTTCTGGTTGAGATTCTCTTGGATGTCTTATAAATATTTATTTTCTACAAGGGGACACCAATTAATATTTACCAGGTTACTTACAAATATGCAAAGTAAAATAAGATGATAGCATTGGTATCAAACAAATTAACATGCATACAAGTATAAATTAATAAGAATCATTGTGCATATACTTAAATATGAGTCTGATCTACTCTTTATTGTGTCAGGTATTGCCTCATGGTCAGACTCACAGACCTTCCATAAGGTCTTGTTCAAAGGTCTACTCCCATATTTGGTCAAACGAACATTGGATGCCATGACAAGGTCCAAGTAATGAAGAATCTTACGGTGCGTGTCAAAGTCTTGAAACAACCACTGTTTAACACTCTTATGTGGGTACCTTCTAAGCCATGTTCTAGTAACAACAACTGAGCCTATAGGGTATTTGATGTTTTCTCCATCTATAATTGGGGCTTCCAATTTATTTTTGGCCTCAACACAATGACACAAGTAATAGTTTGTTCCCTCTTCATTTTCTTCATCTGCAATAACTGTTTAAACATGCCCTGCATTGATATGTGAAGCAAATCACTTAAAATTAGTCAATATTATGAATATAGTACAAAGTTAGATAACAATATGGAATTTCAAAAACTAAGCAAGTAGATATAATACCTAGTTGAACTATATCTGATACGTGGTCAAAGTCGACCAATGATTCCATATGTGTTAGTTCCAATTCCGTCAAAGGGAAATACATGTGAAGTGGGCTAAGATAACTTGTCAACAATTTTTCAACCCACTCCCCTGACTCACAATCATTATAGGCTTGCATTATACATGAAGAATAAAAGCATGCCATCTTACATGTATTGATACTCTATGAACTTGCATTTGAGCTAAAGAAAGAGTGTAGCTCACTTGATCTTGTTAGTGTGCAAAAATCCTCATATGGTGCAATGTTAGTATCATCTATC
Organism: Sequoia sempervirens; assembly: GCA_007258455.2. Classification (NCBI taxonomy): domain Eukaryota; kingdom Viridiplantae; phylum Streptophyta; class Pinopsida; order Cupressales; family Cupressaceae; genus Sequoia; species Sequoia sempervirens. Next base: position 1,088,070,604 of record VDFB02271358.1, on the reverse strand, counting down.
AACCAAAAAAATCTACGAACTGAAGATGTACCTTCATTACCTGGACCCATTGAAGCATTACACCACTTGATGATTGATCTTGCATCTGTCAACTTTGCACTATCTTTATAATTTAACTCTTGTTGTGGTAATGCTCTTTTCATGCATGCTCTTGCACCATCATGCTCCCCCTTTGCATGCTCGACCTCACAAAAGTTCCACATATGCTAGAAACCTATAGTGAGATGCATCCTGCACAACCAGTAGAATGTGTGTGCATTCTTGAACTATGTTGCACAATTATCCAACCATATTATATGTCGACTGTATTCTATGCCCCTCTAAGCCAAATCACTGTAGAACATTTGGAAGCAACCTTGCACGAACTCTAGAGAATGTGTGCAATCATCACTAATATAAAAGTGATACCCCCTCAATACCTTCCTTTGGTCCTCTGTACTATCAACTGTATGAATGAATGGTATGTGCACAAATATCAAAACTTGTGTGGAGTTGTAATACTGTGACTGCACCTCACGTTGTGGCTGTAGAGGGTAGTTATCTACAAATTTAACCACTAATACTATTCTACCAACTAGAAAGGTGTCATTGAATAGCTTGAATTGTGTGTCTAGCCATCAGGCTCTATGGGTATTCCTTGTATACTCAAACACTATATTTTCCTAAAACATGGACATAAAATGATACACTGAAATCTTCTGAATAACCAAATCACACCTTTTTGCTTGAGACCCATTTTTTGTAATGTATGCCACTGTTTTATACTTCCTGAACTCTACTAGTCTCTATCCCACCTCATTTGTTCTCTCCATATGTTGACATACCGAAATTCATTTCAAGCCACCACAACACTCACATGAACCATCCAAGCATGTTGTCCTATAAAATATTTGGCCATCCTCTATTTCACATAAATTTTTTGATAAGAAATCTCTTGAAGATTTTGGTGGGGCGTCTATGCCACAATCCTGCAAAACATCATTAGTATACAAATCTAAACATATAGAACAATAAACATCATAATGGTTAGAGAATTCAATATGTAGTCTACAACAATAAGTAGTGTGTGTGTGTGATTCATCTTGACATATAAAGGTTTAAGAATTTCAAAAAATCTTTGAGAAATACTAATTTGAGGATAATCATTTTGAAATTTATGAAAAAATTAGGTTTGAGTCATATCCAAAAAATGCTTTGGATGTGGCTCATAGTTCTGACTACTGATTCTCCTTCTTACGTCATCCCTTTGACTCGAAGATGGCCTTGTATTATTCTTCCAATACTCTTCAATTAGTGTTCTCAATGCTTCAACAAATTTTTTATCTTTTTGTGGCAGTCTCCCCGATAATTCCCATAATTCATTTGAATCGGTGCCCTCAATTCTTTTCCGCCTTTGAATGGCTTTTGATAAAAAAATTCTACTAATTCTCATTTGTTCACTTGTCTTTTTAATGAGACTAGCTCTCTTTTTTTGATAGCTTACCAAAGCGGATGTAATGACACGTCGGGTGACATTACTATCCTTTGAGTGTGAGGTCTTACCCACACTCTCATAAGCATTGATTAGATTCTTCACAATAGTGTTTTCACTTGATGCATTTGATGTTCTCAACCCAAGAGTCTTCATGATGTTTCTATACTTTAAACCCCACATCATTTCAACAAATAGTTGACATCTTGCAATCTCACTTAGCCTTTCAAAGAAGAATTTCCAAATCTTATCAGCATATCTTCTACAAGAGCGTGTTGAAATCTTACCTTCCATGTGCTGCAAAATATCCTCATCAATATTAATCAAATACTTTGGATTTCTACATAAAATTCTAGGTGGTGTTCTCCTAGGTACATACATCTCAACATTGGCAATTTCATCAATATTTAATTAAGGTGGGCTAGATTGTGTACCTTCAATCGAGGGTGGAGTAGAAGAAATACCTTGAGGTTCATGTGGGGATGATGGCATACCTTCTTTTTCAAATCCGAGTGATGATGTACTCTCAACTTAAGATGCGATGGATGGTGTCCAACCATATTCACTTGCAGTAGATGGTGTCCCTCCATATTCGCTTGTGCTTAATGGTGTCCCTTCATATTCACTTGTAGTAGAGGGTGTGTCTCCAACTACGGTATCTGCATTTTTCCTAGCACGACACTTTTGCATTCATTCCCTTTGTGTTTCCAATTTCTTCTCTTTTTGACGGTTGAGGTTCCTATTCAATTGACTTGTTTTTTTCAATCATATCCAATTTCTTCTTTTCACAATATGTCGCCACCCATTCTCTCTCATTTTATTTGAAGGTTCCATACTCTTCGTATGTTAGTTTCAAAGCTTCATAAATTGCCAACATAGGTGATGAATTAGCTTTACTAATGAGGTAATTTAGAAATAAAGATGAAAACCAAAATAGTTTAAATCGGTGCTATCAATGTGGGAGGAGTTGGTGCAGGAGCACCATTTAAAGTTGTTAATCCATTTAAGGTTGAATAAGGTATAGATTATAGTTTTGGAGGAATTTTTCATTAATAAGGTCTATAAGACCATGTGCTGATGTAATTGGTTAGTTTTTCAATAGTATTTAGGGGTGTAGGTAGTAGAATTTTCAAAATGTGCAAAAAGTGCTAAGTTGTGAAATTAACAAATAGTGAATGGTTGTAAAAGTGTATTAAAGAGGGAGAGCAACGATCACCTCCTTCAAATGTTAGTTTTGGAAGTTGAAGTGGTTTTTTTTAGGAGGGAAACATTATAAAAGGCCATGAGAAACTCGAATGGAGGATGATCCTTGGATTGGAAAGAAGAAATTGAACAATAAAACTTATAATTTCTCCATTTTTTCTGTATTTTCTAGTATATCAGTAGTTGGTACAAGCCATACAACATATTTTTGATTCATTTTCTCATGGAATAGCATAGTATATTGTGTCTTCTCTCATTTGAATCCATTTTGAGTTTTTTCCATTATTTTTTTTGTGATTTATCTTCAGATTTCTCTAACTGGCTGAAATAGGGTTTGTTGTAAGTTTGTAAACCTCAAACATGTATTAACTCCATCCCACCTACTATAAGGTTTGTAACTTAGTGGGATAGATTGAAAACAATAGGTTTTTGGTGGAGTAATTTTGAACTAGAGCAGGATAGGTCTGGAAATGGATTGGGTGTCAAACCCTATGAGGAAATGTTGAGTTTTCCTTAAGAAAAATGAGGTTTTGGTAAGTGAAATTGAGTTTATGAGTTGGGAAGCATTATTTTATGTTATATTGATCATGAATAGGGTATTCTAGGCTTTTTTGCATAGTTTTCAAGTTTTGGAGTGTTTGGCAAGTGCTACTTTCAATAAAACCTATGGTTTCTAAGCCTACAGAAAGGGTTTTATGGTTTAGGTGGTAAATTATTGAATCTCTACAATATAATGCTATAATTTGAAGTTTTTATAGATATAAAATGCTTCCCCAAGGTTTCAGGAGATTTGGACAAGTTTTGAATGTGGTCCCTTTGTAAAAGTGGGCTAATTTGGGCTCTTAAAAGCATAGAAAACCTAATTTGTGCAATTTGGTACAAAAAAAACATTGGTGATTGTTGGATATGTTGAAAGGATCTATAATAGGTCCTTGATGTGTGTTGTGTTGTGAGTTGAAAGGTTGTGTGAGTGGAATTATACTTGATTGAGTGACTTTGATATGCTACAAGGAACAGTGTGAATTTGTTGAATGAAGAGGTCCTGATGAAATTGTAAATTGTAAATTGTGTTTGTAGATTGGGGTTGTGTGTTTGTGTGTTGCAGATTGGAGTTGTGTGTTTGTGTCTCCATGCTTCCATTTTGAGCCATGATTGCAAGATAGGTTGCACCTTTCCCCATGTTGCTAACTTAGCCTTCAATAAAGAGTCTTCTAACAGTGGAGAGAAGGGTTAGAATCCCTTGTAGGTAGACTAATCAAGGAAACATTTAAAATATATCACAAATAAAAGTGATGAGGTAGGTTTAGTGATGAGGCGAATTTAGAAATAGAGATGAAAACCAAAATAGTTTTTAAGATCTATCAATGTGGGAGGAATATATTCCAATTTTTTAAGGAGATGTATGGAAATTTTGGTAGCATACACAAGGAAATGAGTTGCTTGGTATAATTGTTTGACAATAAACCTCAATGAAAGCTTTAGAGAGTGGTATGCACTTCCATAATAAAGGATTGAGAAATGATGTTTTATATTACTTCCTTAAAACGTATGTCATATATATGTGTATACAAAATGTTGAAGCATACACAAGGTAAGTCAATTGTTAAATAACAAAATGCCTCAAAGAGATGTGGTTTAAAAATGTAATTGACAAGTGTATAGAATTGTGTAATTTAAAATGTGCATTGACAACCTAAGGTTATAATGACAAACAAAAAATGATCAACATGGAATATGCAAAATAACAAAAATGAAAGGAAGCCATAATAGAATGAAATAAAATGTGTAAAGACTTCACATACCTAAAAAATAAGAGTTTCAAATGGAGTTCAACCCAATTATGTAGCCTTAGCTTCTTCTTTCTTCAAACTCCTCAACAATTTGACTTTTTCAAAAGCTTGTTCCCATACAAACTTCAATTGTATATCAATTTTCAATGGAATTCAAACTTGAATTGATATTATATGTCTTTCATTGTGAAAACTCTACTATTTCATGCAAAGGTGGTAGAAAGATCATGAAAAAGGTGGTGGAATGTGAAAAACATGCATGCACACTTGACAACATCAACAAAAAGCTACCACCCTCTCCCACCGTCTCCCACCCTCTCTCCCACTCTCAAAATCTCTCCCACCCTCTCCCACTCTCTCCCACCCTCTCTCCCACCCTCTCTCCCACTTTCTCCCACCCTCTATCCTACTCTCCAAATCTCTCCCACCCTCTCCTAACCTCTCTCCCACTCTCCGACTATCTCTTACCCTCTCCCACCCTCTCACACCATCTCTCCCATTGTCTCTCCCACTCTCTCCCACTCTCTCTCCCATCCTCTCCCACCCTCTCCCACCCTCTCT
>VDFB02271358.1:1087967191-1088063842 GCA_007258455.2 Sequoia sempervirens | reverse complement strand
TGGTACCATACCTACATAAATCTCTCTTTCTCTTTGTCTCTCTCTCTCCCCTCTCTCTCAATTCTCTCGCTCTGACCCCCTCTCTCTCTCTCTACTTTTATCCCTCCTGCCCTACTTAGATAAGTCCCTCTCACTCCAACCCATTCTCTCCAACTCCCTCTATCCCTCTCACCTCCCCTCACACTCTCAAGTCTTTCCCTTTGGTACCCTACCTACATAACTCTCTCTTTCTCTCCATCTCGCTCTCTCCCCCCCTCTCTCTCCCACCTCCCCTCTCTCTCTCTCAATCCCTTTATCCTCCTAATCTCTACTGAAAGTTAAGTCACTCTAACTCCAACTCCCTTCTCTCCCACTCTCCTCTTCTTAAACTCTCACTTCCACCCTCTCTCTCTCTCTCCCTCCTCCCCCTCCCTCTCCCTCTCCCACCCTACCTAGACAACTCTAGATCTCTCTCTCTCTCTTAAAATTCTCCCTTCCTCTAAAGACATACATAAATACATACAATCCTAAATACATACAAGCATACATGTGCATACAAACATACACATATATAAACATACATTCAATATGCATTTAACATAAAGCAAGACATAACGTGAGTGTGTTATACCGCGCTCGCGTTATGTCTTGCTCGACATGATCCCCACAAACAAAAACCATGTCAAAACTAACATATAATGCAAGAACGTTATAACACCCTCATGTTATATCTTGCTTTGGGAATCCTCAAGCCTTAGGATTGGTATTTTCCTTGGAATACCAACAAAAAGGCTTGGAGGGCATTCCCAATGACTAGAGACTTGTTTTTGAAATTTCTACAATATTTCACATAATTGGGTTTGTGCTCACCATCAAGATTGCACGTGGTTCAATATCAAACAAATCGAACATCTGTGTAATGTTAGGTTCTCTCTTAGCTATCCAATGATGTAATTTTTTTCACTTTTTGACAATGTTAAGTTGTTCATCCATAATTTCTTTTGTTTGTATGTCTCTTTTTTGGAAAAAAAAAATGTTTGGTGTTTTTTCATTATAAATTAACCATTCATCGAAACTTCAAATAAATTACATTTTTAGAAACTAGACTCCATTCTAAAATTTGGTTTTTTAAAAAAATTCAATTAGTTTCCAAATTTTGTAGGGGTAGGATGGCCAAAATTCTATTTTTTAGGAAGTGTCCACTTCAAAAATTACTAAAAAATAAAATATTCATTAAAAAATTACCAGAAAAATCATGCATCAACTACATACTATTACCTAACTTCTGATCATAGCGATTTTAAAAATACTAAAAAAAATTTCACCGTATGAGGGTCGTACAAGAATTGCTATGTTGTGTTTCTCTAACAAAAACAACACCAATTTGTGTACATCCTTCATTTTAACCCCTTAATATCAACCATTTTCAAAATAAATTAGTAGTTTAGAAAGTAGACCTGGAGCACTTGAATCCTTCTTTTTGTTCCATCTCAAAATTTTGAGTGTAAGTATCCTCAATTTCACGTCCAAGGTCAGTATTTCCTAATTTCAGAAGAAGAAAAAATTGTCCATTTAAATCCCCTTTTTGGGAACCATCTTTGTGCACTTATCCATGAGATTTATTTGATTCATGCATTAGTTGGTTTAAGAGTTTTATATTTCTGGGATAGTGAGAGTTTTGATTGTCTATAATTTTCACTGGGGCTAGTTGAAATTGTCTGGGTTTGAGGGATTTTTGTTCTACAAATTCAATTCAAGAGCTTAGGTTAGTGAGTCTTCTCATGATTAAATATTTTCTAGTTCTTAACCTATGTCCTATGAGAATGGGTAAGTCAACCATGTCTATCCAACCAATTAGGAGGTCTAGGAGGCTTAGTGTGTTTGACTTTCAAGAGGAAATATTTGTAGTTGAACAAGAAGTACCTAAAGCTTCTACAACACCAAAGGGCAGGAGGAGTACATGTGGCAAAAAAAAGGGTGGTTTCAAAAGCACCTACAATTTGAGGAATCGGGTTGTTCTAGAAGAATTGGTCAAGTTTAAAAGGAAGGAACCAGTTGAGCCTGAGAAGAAAGCAAAGAAGAAGAATAAGTATCATAAAGCTTATCTAGGAGGCACAACTCTCCCATTGAGGTTTTAGACAACCCTTCGAGTGGTGGAGGAGATACTGACCTAGAGTGTGGCCATTATCTTCTTTCTTTGGTGCCATATGAGGATTCTAAGGAGGGAAGAGTAGTAGCTCCTCCAGTTTCAACGCAAACATAGAGCGGGCAAGCATACTTTGATGCTGACAAATCAGAGTAGGATCCTAACCTTGTTTTTATTTTTAATGACACCATTGCCACTGCAACAAACTCATCCTCTTTAGCATGTCTATCATTTTTTGTCTTTGGTGCTGACATGGAAAATATTTCTGGCTAGTGTGAAGGACAGGTATTGGACTCTGTGTCTTCAATGGAAAATATTCCTTTTCCAGATAGTATATAAGTTTTTTCCTTGAGTACTATTGGAGAATATTCTTTGGTCGATGTGGGTAAGGAATTTTTGTGATGTTACATCAACAAACGATACCTTTTGGAAGGCTGGTTGGTATGCTTTGACCGACTGCGTGGAGTTTTGTCTTTTTCTTTCCCCTTATTCTAAAATGATTAAATGTAACCCTGTGGAAGGTCTCTTAACCTAAAAATAAATGTATGACAAATCAAATGTAACTGAAATGGTAATTCAGCTTGAAGCTTGTTGCTCCCATTCTTCTATAAAATGGGATATCAGGGTCGGTTACTGAGAGTTCAATTTTTGACTCTCAAAATGGTCTAAGTGGGAAAAATAAGCTCATTGTAAATTCATTCACCAATGAATAGGTTAGTAAGGAGTCTAGGGTATGAGTTGGTTTGTAATGATCTCAAATAGTTTTATAGTAGCAATAGTTTATAAATGAAAATGCTAGTTCTAAAGCACATTCTCTCCTATGTAATTTTCTTCCTTATTATGAATGAAATGGTTAATGATCTCTTGTTTGTCTTCAATTGCTGTAATTGAATGAGTGATTTTATTTTCGCATTGATTCAAGGAATTGATTAAATGCTAAAGTGAGGTCACAAATTTGTAAGGAAAGAGCATAGGATTGATAAGTAGTTGTGTTTTAGGCATAGTGAGTTGAATACTATAATGCAGTATATCAATATTCCATTAATTACTGATTCAAATTGCTAAGGTATTACAGGTTATTATGAATATGACTCTATTACCCCAAGACAAGGCACTGGTCTTTTCATTTGGTTATCTTGAAGATAAATGAGTTAGTCATGCACTTGACCAAGGGCTTGAAATAAGAATGAAAATCATCTAAAACACCTTCAATTACAATGTACCAATCTAAAGTACCATATTATTCCTTGCAATAGATAGTAATTTTTTTTAAGTTCAGCCAAATCTTTAATGAGTGTTTTCTATTTGCACTTTATAGGTATTTATCTGTGTGCAGGAATGTTCTTAATCAATTGAATACCCTATGAACATAACAAGGATTACCCTCCTAGGTTTCACAGAGCCCGAAGAGTAGAAGTAAGGACCTCAAAATCCTTAGTTGTATGTTGGCCAATCCTTACCCTTGCTGATTATTGGATTCTAGCAGATTAATAGGTAAGTGGTAAGACTAAGTTTGGTTCTAAAAAAATAGCCAACATAAATGGCAACTCTACTTGGGAAATAACTTGAGAAAATTCTAATAGAAGATCATCTTGCCTTAAAGAGTCAAATATTTACTAGAGAATTATATTTTCAAGCCTGGATTTGTGCCAATGAGTCAATCCTTCGAGATGTTGCAGGAGTTTGTTGTTCTCCCTTGAAAACTTGCAAATATTATCGAGATCTACCACAACTCCATGGATATTTTTATAATTTCTCACTAGATGTGGGTGGTGACTCTCAAGATCTCTGTACTAGTGTGTATTATTTGAGAGACTCTAGTAAAATTTGTTGGAGAAAAAATAAGAAAGTATAAAGGACTCATGTGTGACTCTATTGATCAATGAAGCTTAAAGTGAAATCAACTTGTGAAAGAAACTTGTTCCTCTATAAAGCAAAGGTGGTGAATCTATGCATAAAACTAGAAGGAATTATGATGATAGCTTCAAAGCTACAAAATTTTCCAGTCATAAGCATAATTTAAGGTGATTACAATAATTTCTAAGTATTTTCCCTATTTTGGCTTTCATAAGTGTAAATTTTTATGAAAGTCGTATTGCATGATCTAGAAAAAGATTTATTCCATATTAAGTGAACTGAGAACTAGTGAAGGGAAGAGTGGTAGTCATTTTAACATACTTCTAAGGTGAAATTTGTAATATCTATATTGGGTTGAAGAAGTGTGCTTATTTTTGAAATGTGCCTCTTAAAGTGCTTTAAAGCATGAATGTGTTTGACCAATGCATTTTAAAATCATGATTAAATTAAGGAATGAGGTAGTAGACAATTGACTATTAAATTGATATGTAAGGATTGGATAGGGATATAAGAGAAATGTATCATTCCCCTATATCTCCTTGTAGAACATCAAGTAAAAACATGCATGGCATGCAACCTTTATTATGCCATCAAAGGAAATTCTCTATTGAGAGATATAAGCTATTGAGCTTTAGTGGTATTCTTCCCTAACAAGATTCCTAATAACATTAGGAAACATTTTCCTAAATTTATAGTGAAAAGTTTTGAGTCGGCTTCTAAAAATTTGAGTGCATTCATGGATTTGATGGGGGATTATGAGGTAGATCATGAGGATGTTATCATGAAGTTTTTTGCTTAGTCTTTAAAAGAAGATGCTAGTGACTGGTTCTCATATTTACCAATATGTTCTGTAGCTTTGTGGGATAACTTCATGAGAGCATTTATGGAACAATTTGGTGAAAGGGTTAGTCCAAATGTGATAAGAAAAAGGTTTATGGAAATCCAAAAGGAAAAAGAGGAGTTGGTCCTAGCTTTTAACATCAAATTTGTCAAAACAATAAGGAATATTCCTAAAAACATAAGACCGAGTGATGCAAAATGTTAAATTGTATATCTAGATGCATTTGATAATGAAATGGGTTATTTGTTAAGAGATAAGGAGCCCAAAACATTGTATCAAGCATATCACATTACTATGGATATTGAAAATACTATGAAATATTCAATGATGAGGGGATATATGGCTACAAGTGTTTGTTGTCCTAATACACATCATAAAAGTGGAATGAATGAGAATGAAAGGGATGATCAAGGTGATGATTCTTTTGATGCCTTATCTTGTTTAGAATCACAACATGTTAATCATGGATAGATTCAGGATGGACTTCAAAAAATTTTAAATAATGATGATCAAATATCCTTTGTTCAAAGATTGTCTAGCATGAAGAGACATGAGGGGGGATTACCATGTGAATTATTATCAAGGTTCTTGGACGCCTTGTTAGAAATTCCTAAAATATTGAGACCTAAAGATTAAATATGTATTGACCTATTCTATGGCATTTATGAGTCGGGGCTTAGTACCTTTCCAAAGGAATTGAAACCTTGAGATTTTGATCAGATAATTGGTTGGATCAAGATTACTTAGGATGATAAGTGTGACTATATACAAAAAATGAGGTCTTAAAATGATAGTGGTGCTCACCCTATTGTAAAATATGAAGAGTTTATCCAAGCAATGGTGATGCAAAGAAAAGGACCCAACTAAACCCACTTGACACAACTTGAACAATGATCCATCATCAACAATGACAAAATGTAACTTGAGTCATCTTGAGAACATTGCTATAATGGCCTAATGGGAACTTAACAAAGAGAAAAACATAAAAAAAATTAATATTGGATTGTACAGGCCTTCCAGAATATATTTCATTGATCCCAAGTCCAACCATAAACAAACTATGCATAGATTTGTTCAAACATCAAGAAAACTAGGGTTTTTTTATTATTTTCAAGCAAAATGAGACACAGTCTACCATAACTCATGTAAATGAATAAATGAATATTTTTACCTAAGGGTTTTTAGAACATGTAAAAACATAAATTTTCACAATTTTTAACCACTTTTTGAATATGGAATAAAAAGATATGAATTTTTCTTATTTGTTGGAAACCCTAGTTCCTGAATAGGGTTGTCAGGAAGATGGAAATGGTAGATCAATCAAACGATATTTTATTTAGGAATGGTAAGAATTTTTTTTTTTTGTAATGTAATTATATTTACATCAATATAAGTTGCAGTACTATACCATTCTGTACAAATCCATACTAAACTAAATAGCAATAAATTTGTAGGAAAAACATAAGAAAATGGCCCCAAAAATGATTCAAATCTTCATTCCAACTTCACCAACATTTTGGGTCAATTTTACAAGGCCTATTTATTCCATTACAATCGGTTACTCACATCCAGCCAATCCTTTAACCAATTTGTTAACCAAAATGACATTTTGATACTTTTTGGCAATATTGTGCAACTTTTACATCTTTTTATCCAAATGACCCGAAACTTTCACAAATGACTCCAAATGATCATTAATGGTCCAAAATGACCTTATTTACATGAAACAACACAAAACCAGACAAAACCCAAAGTTTGAACATGTTGACCATAAGGGTGCTCCTACACCATACTCCCCAGGAAAGAAAAATCCCGGTTCCATCTGAGATGTGATCTGCAAATTTGTCAATGTCTTCCATCTTGGACTCCTTCAACCTACAAATCTAATATATTATGCATTCTTGACTTTCCCTGGATCTTTTTCCTGTTCTTACACTATCTATTACTTAGCATCTTCTCAACTTCCAGGTTCCAAAATTCTAGTTCTCGTTCATATGCCTCAGTACCATTGTCTATGTCTTCATCTTCATCATTGGAATACAATTTTTCAGCACATTCATCATCCATAAATTAGAAAATACAACCATTACCTCAGTTTTTCTTGCAACATCTTTTTCACCATAGTGTGCCACCTTTGTATAACAATCTTCATACACTGTATGCACTTCTCCTCCTTCTTTAGACTCTTTTCCATCTTCATTTTCATCTGCTGCACCTGTAAACACATACTCACAAATATTGCTAGAAATAACATTTGGAGTCTCAATGGAATCATTGTCTTCATATTTTTCCTCTTCCTCAGATGGCCTAGGGTCTTCCATCATCAACAAAGACTCTCCAAGGTCTGGTTCTGCTATCCTATCTTGCCTTCTTCTCCTCTGAATGATCTTCTTGATGGGCCACTTTAATTCTTTCTTATTGGTTAATGCCAACCATTTTCCTAGTTTTCCTTCTCAAGACACTATTGCATCTCAAGATCCATTATTTCTTGAATTTTTTCTTGAATTTATTTCATTTGTTCCAAGGCGTGCCTCAACTCTATTATCTCTTGTTGAACATTTATTTGTTTTTCCTTCTCATTTTTCTTCTTCATCTCACTTTTCTCTCTTTTTCTCTCTTGTTGCTTGCTTGGAAACTTCTTACTCTGCAAGTCTCCATGGACTTATATTCTCAACATTTCCATTCTCCTTTTGCAAGAAAGTCTCTTTCACCTTGCTTCTTCTTGATGCTTCTTCTTGTCTTCGTGATTCCTCACCTTAGGCCTCTTTCTTTTCCCTTGGCCTAGTCTTTCGGTATCCAAGCTCTTCTCTTCAACCTATAAAAGACAATACAAAAACTTCCAAAAATTTCTTTCCAAGATCTTTGGGCTCTAATACCAATTTGATGTAGAGAAAAGGACCCAACTAAACCCATTTGACACAACTTGAACACTGGTCCATCATCAATAGTGACAAAATGCAACCCGAGTCATCTTGAGAACATTGCTATAATGGACTAATGGGAACTTAACAAAGAGAAAAACATGAAACTTGTGAATATTGGATTGTATTATAGGCTTCCACAATATATTTCATTGATCCAAAGTCCAACCATAAACAAACTATGCATAGATTTATTCAAACATCAAGAAAACTAGGTTTTTCTAACTACTTTCAAGCAAAATGAGACACACAGTCTACCATAACTCATGCAAATGAATAAATGAATCTTTCTCCTTAAAAGGGTTTTTAGAACATGTTAAAAAAAAAATCTCCATTTTTTTATCACTTTTTGACAGTGGAATAAAAAGATATGAATTTTTCTTATCTGTCCAAATGATCATTAATGGTCCAAAATGACCTTATTTACATGAAACAACACAAAACAAGACAAAACCCAAAGTTTGAACATGTTGACCATGAGGGTGCTCCTACACCAAATGGATAAGGATGTTTCAAAAGATGAATATTTTTCTAGTGGTGCAGATGATGACATTGTTATACTTGCAAATAATGCTGACATACCTTTGAAGGTTGATAATCAAGATAATGAAAATGAGAATTCAAATTAATCTCATGAGGAATATGAATATTTTTTGTGAGAATGACCTAAAGGAATCCTTCTTGCCTGAAGAATGTAACATTATCGATACCCATAAGGTTTTTCCATCACCAGTGGATGAAAATTTTCATGTGAAGGATATTGGGAATGCAATCTAGTTGTATCATAACTGAAATGTCTTGGTAGCCTGGTTAATGATGAATTTGAAGATAAGAATGCATATATTCAATATCTTAAGCTTGAGTCCAATGTTAAAAATAATGGGATTTGTGATGCTAGCCAACAATGTCATGTTTTTGAATGCTTGTATGAAATAGAAATAGGATGTACTGGTTTTGTAACATAGATGGAAATGATAGTTTTCAAAAAATAATTTGTTGAAAAAAGGAGTGAGGAAACTTGATTGGTTGCTAATGAGAAATGTTCAAGTTGCACTGAGTCATGCACCTATGAGTCAACAAACCTATCAATTGATGATGTATTTGAATACCTTACTGCTGATCACATCAATCTTGAGTTATTTGATCTATCCTTTCAAGTATTTTGCTTCAAATCGAGAAACAAATGCAAAGGAGAATTGGAATATGAACCTGAAACAGAAGTATGCTTTGATGCCTAGGATGGTGTGGATAATGATTTTTGTGGAAATGACCTTGATCTAAATGAAAGTAGGAATGCTACAGGGTCTAATGAATCAATTTCCCAAGGAAATGGAGCCTTATGGTAGCATAACTAGTTTAAACTTCTCTAATGAATGTGAATACTAGTTTGAAAAGAAGCCTATGTACAAAAATTTCTTGTTCATCACAAAAAGTGAATGTGTGTTTGGTATGGCATAAAAAAAAAAGAATTTAATGATCCTAGAAGACTAGTAATAGAATTTCAATATCACTCTAAAGGGTTGGAATATATGCCCCCGAATGGGAATATTGAAAGTAGTGTGTATGAGGGTTTCTAATTTAATGAGCAAAAAGAATTTGATAACTACTTATATTATGATGGTGATCAGATGGATTATGAGTGTTTCACTTTCCTTGTCCACTTCGATGGGAAATTGGTGGAATATAGTTGTAAACTGAGTCAGATGAAATGTCACACTAATCGTGTGTTTCAGTTAATGTTCGATTATAGTTCTCAGTTGGACATGAATGAAAATAATAATTAGTTCAGACATATGTCCATAGTGGCTGATTTTAGTGGCCGTGGCATGATCAATGGGTGGGAAATTCATGAGAATATTTTCAGCCTTAGCATGGTACAAACAATAGAAAATATTGTTTTTGATAGGGGAAAGTATCAGTCCTAAGATTGGGGGCCTAGGGCCAGCAAGTAAAGTTGAAGCCTGGTAGAGTTACAAAATGCAGGTTGAAAATTTTCACATCAGAAGAGGCTTCAAAGAAATGGGAGATTGGATCTCTTGGTATAGTCTAGTAACTCATGTAAATATTGTACATATGTTGTTTTCTTTGGTTTGGTTTTCTTGCCTAGTTCAGGAAGATCCTTGGTTTTTGGTTCTATGTGCTTGGTCTGCTTCACCTGAGATTTTGGAATCATGCTCTGTTCTAGAGGAATAGACGTCCCCAACTGGAGCCAATGATGGAACCCCTAAAATTTTTTTGGTTTCATTTCTAAAACTTTGTAAAATTCAGCCATTTTTCAAGTATCTATCCTTAGGGTTTGTCCATTGTTATTACATTGGGATTTTTTTGTCAAGGTCTCCCATGAAAACTCTTGAGGCTTGGCCCTTGTCAATGTTATGATCCATTGTTGACGTCGTATTGCTTGCCTCCAGTCAAGTTAAAAAATATTGAGTCATTAAACACCATGAAATTACCAACCCTTTATGCCTAGGTGAGAAATACTTTTATTTTTAAGGATGAGCAATTGACCTTATTTGGCCTTTACATCCTTTAAAATATTGTGGTTTAAGTCATTTGAGGCCTTTTTATACGTTGTCCTAGGCAATCCCCTTCCTTAGTACAACTTATGAGCACATGAAAATTATTTCTCTTAAGTCCTATCCACCACATTTTCCCATCACTCATTGCGGATGGCTTTCGAAATGTTTTCTTCATATCAGCGATGCACAATGCTTGAGTTTCTCTTTGTATCATTGGAGGTTTCGGCTATCGCTAATTGCTCTTGAGTTTTGAGTGTTGAAGTAGCAATGAGCGATGACCTCGGGGCTCTTTGTATTTTTTTCCATCACTCATTGTGGATAGTTGTGCACTTGTCTTGTTGAAATTGGTGATGAACAATGAGATCCCTAATCTTAATGAGTCATCATTGTTTTGAAAGGGGTGAATGAGTGATATTTTTTGTGTTGTTAATTTTGAAAGGAAGATGCACGTGGCCTGATTTGGTTTCATCTCTACTTTTCATCTACCATTGATGTGGTCTAGAATTTGAAACATGCATCATTGATGTGCAATGTAAGGTGAAGATTGCAAAGATAAGTGGTGATGGGTATGTGCAGGATCATGATAGGCCAAAAAGTGGCGATATGATGGGTATGTGGCTAATGAATTTTTTTTTACCCAAAATTGATGAAATGAAAAGGATTTTTAAAGGAGATTCCCAGCTTTCCACCAAAATAAATTATGCTTTATTTTTATTTTAATAAATGGGTATGTGCAGGATCATGATGGGCCAAAAAGTTTCAATATTATGGGTATTTGTAGGGTATGTGGCTGACAACTTTTTTTTAACCCAAAATTGATGAAATGAAAAGGGTTTTTAGAGGAGATTCTCAGCTTTCCACCAATATAAATTATTCTTTAATTTGAATTTAATAAATAATTATTATTCATTTTCTATTAGAATTACGACTAAAGTCCTAATCGATAGGCTGATTGAAAACATCTATAACTTTCAAACGATATCACATTTTTTGAATCTGAAACATGCGTCACATTCTATCCTTCACATACTATAGGATTAAAAAATAAAAATAAATTTCATGAAGTTTTGACCAAGTTAAGGTGGTTAGACATACGAGTTTTTATATTCTTTAAAATTTGTAATAAAAAATTCATAATTAATTATTTACTTGGAAAAATTACAAAAAAATATGCATCACATCTGGACATGAGTCCTCTACTTATATATAAAATATTATAAAAAATATTATCATTTTATTATGGTTAGGTGGTTATTTACACCTACTTCTTTTTTTCCCGAAATTTAAGTACTATTGCATTGAAATTTCAAATTTTCACCAAATAGATTTTTTTTTTTTAAATAAACCTAGTAGTTTAGAAACTAAATTCAATTTTCTATAGATTCTATTTTACATATTTTTGAAATAATATAGATAACTTATTCAAATTTTTACTGTTGCCTAACACCTGATTTTTCTGAATTTTTGCCACTTAAGGGCTGCTTTTTCCATGATGATCTTGCACATACCCAAATAATTATTATTCATTTTCTATTTGAATTATGACTAAAGTTCTAATTGATAAGTTGATTGAAAACATCTATAGCTTTCAAACGGTATCACATTTTTGAATCCAAAACATGCATCACATTCTATGCTTCACATACTATAGGATTTTAAAAAAAATGAATTTTATGAAGTTTTGACCAAATTAAGGTGGTTAGACATACAAGTTTTTATATTTAAAAAAATTTGTAATAAGAAATTGATAATTAATTATTTACTTGGAAAATAATTACAAAAAAATATGCATCGCATCGGGATATGAGTCCTCTACTTATATATAAAATCTTATAAAAAAATATTATCATTTTATTGTGGTTAGGGTGGTGAGACAGACACCTACTTATTTTTTCCCTGAAATTTAAGTAGTATTGCATTGAAATTTCAAATTTTCACCAAATAATTTTTTTTTTAAATAAACCTAGTAGTTTAGAAACTACATTCAATTTGCTACAGAATCTCTTCTTACATATTTTTGAAATAATATAGATAACTTATTCAAATTTTTACGCCAAGTTGTCTAACTTTTGAATTTTTTGAATTTTTGCACTTAAGGGCCTATTTTTCCCATGATGATCCTGCACATACCCTAATCCAGTGGTCAATATTTCATCGCACCAGTGCTCTCATTGCTGATTGAATTCTGGAAAGCGAAGGAAAATTTGTGATGGGTGATGGGACGTTTTAGGGAATATTCTCTTGAATTTTTTTCTCTTTGTACTTCACGGATGTAAATGAAAAGCATGAACCAGGATGGAAATACATGATTTTTAGATTAAAGATGAATAATGAGATTAAGGGTAAACATGGTGACTTTCTGAGGTGGTATCGTCATTTTTAAGGCACAAGTTGTAAAAGACAGAAATGATGCTTGAAGATCGCCATTGATGGTGTTTTAAATCTAAAAAGATCGATGGCCCAAATTTAGAGTTGATCGACTAAGTTGTTAGCTCGCTCACATGAAGCTATCCTTAATCATTAATGACTACAAGCTCCTAATTTTCTACTTAATGTGGATTTCCTGTCATTTTATCTCACCATTTGTAGTGTTCAAGAATTGAGAAGTGTGAGCTAGAGAGAAAGTGTGTGAGTCTTAGGCTTTTAATTGTATAGGTATGGAAGTGTTTATCCCGGGTAAGTTTATTTTCATATGAGCTCTCTTTGATTCATGCATTAGTTGGTTTACGAGTTTCATATTTCTGGGATAGTGAGATTTTTGATTGTTTGTAATTGTCACTAGGGCTAGTTGAAATATTATGGGTTTGAGGGTTTTCTGTTCTACAAATTCAATTCAAGAGCTTAGCCTGATGAGTCTTCTCGTAATTAAAGATTTTCTAGTTCTTAGCCTATGTTTGGTGAGAATGGGTAAGTCAGCCATGATGTCTATCCAACCAATTAGGAGATCTAGGAGGCTTAGTGTGTTTGAATTTTAAGAGGACATATCTATAGCTGAACAAGAAGTACTCGAAGCTTCTACAACACTAAAGGGTAGGAGTAGTGGCTGTGGTAAAACAAAAAGGGTGGTGTGAAAAGAACCTACAATTTGAGGAGCCAGGTTGTTTCCGAAGAATTAGTAAATTGTAAAAGGAAGGAAGTAGTTGAGCCTAAGAAGAAAGAAAAGAAGAAGAATAAGTATCATAAAGCTTATCTGGGGAGGCACAACTCTCCCATTGAGGTTTCCAAAAATCCTTTGGACGATGGAGGAGATATTGATCTGGAGTATGGCCATTATCTTCTTTCTCTATTCTCATATGAGGATTATGATGAGGGAGGAGTAGTAGCTCCTTTAGTTTCAGCACAAACATAGAGCAGGTAGGCATACACTGATGCTTACGAATCAGAGTAGCATCCCGACCTTGTTTTTTTTTTTATGACACCATTACCACTACAACAAACTCATCCTCTTTAGCATGTATAAGGTTTTTTGTCTTTGGTGTTGAAATCAAAATATTTTTGGTTGGTGTGAAGGAGAGGTGTTGGAATCTGTGTCTTCAATGGAAAATATGCCTTTTTCGGGTAGTATATAAATTTTTTCCTTGAGTACTAATGGAGAATATTCTTTGGTCAACATGGGTAAAGAATTTTGGTGCTATTACATCAATGAATGACACCTTTTGGAAGCGTGGTTGGTCTTCTTCAACCAACTGTGTGTAATTTGGTCTTTTGTTTTTCACTAGTTCTGAAATGATTAAATGTAATCGTCTGGGAGGTCTCTAACTCTAAACCTTAAATGGAATGTATACCAAATGAAATGTAACTAAAATGGTAATTCAACCTAAAGCTTGTAGCTCCCATTTTTCTATAGAATGGGATATCAAGGCTGGTTACTGAAAGTTCAATTTTTGAGTCTCAAAATGGTCTAAGTGGGAAAACTAAGCTCGTTGTAAATTCATGCACAGATGAATAGGTTAGTAAGGAATCTAGGGTATGAGTTGGTTTGTAATGATCTCAAATAGTTTTATAGTAGCAGAAGCTTATAAATGAAAATGCTAGTTCCAAAGCACATTATCTCCTATGTAATTTTTTTCCTTATTATGAATGAAATGGTTAATGATTTTTTTGTTTTTCTTCAATTATTGTAATTGAATGAGTGATTTTATTTCTACTTTGACTCAAGGAATTGATTAAATGCTAAAGTGAGGTCATAGATTTGTAAGGAAAGATCATAGGATTGATAAGTAGTTGTGTTTTAGGCATAGTGAGTTGAATACTGTAATGCAATATATTAATAGTCCATTAATTACTGATTCAAATTGCTAAGGTATTACAGGTTATGATGAATATGACTCCATTATCCCAAGACAAGGCATTGGTTTTTTCATTTGGTTATCTTGAAGATAAATGAGTAAGTAATGCACTTGACCAAGTGCTTGAAATGAGAATGAAAAATCATCTAAAACACCTTCAATTACAATGTACCAATCTAAAGTACCATATTATTCCTTGCAATAGATAGTAATTTGTTTAAAGGTCAACCAAATCTTTAATGAATTTTGTCTATTTGCACTTTGTTTGTTGTAGAAATGTTCTTAATCAATTGAATACCCTATGAACATAACAAGGATTACCCTCATGTGTTTCATAGAGCCCAAAGACTAGAAGTAAGGGCCTCTGAATCCTTAGTTGTATGTTGGCCAATCCTTACCCTTGCTGAATATTGGATTCTAGCAGATTCATAGGTAAGTGGTAAGACTAAGTTTGGTTCTAAAAATTAACCAACATATTCCATCTAGTTTATCGTTTAATAGATCCCAAATACCAACATTCACAAAATTTGAATTGAAAACCCTGATTTCTTGCTCAAAACCCTAAAAAGTCCCCAGATGGGACTCATACGCCCAAGGTGGTGTATGGCTCCCACCCTAGATTTTCAGGGTGAAAGAATGTTGGGGGTTGAACTATTAGATGTATGTATTGATTTTGTCAAGATTTCAGTTGAAATAAGCCTTGCACCAGGATATGCAATAAGGGGTATTAAGGGCCTATTAATGATAACTTGAAGGTCATGAATTTAAGAGGGCCCAAAACTTAGTGTGAATATGTAAAGAAGTACACTTTAAAATACTAAATTAAAGCAAAATTAGGTCCATTTAGTTTAAAAGGGTCCTAAACTCAATGTGCATGTGTAAAACACATTACAACACTACACCAAGGCGACATTAGGATCATTTATTACTAATTATTCCCAAATTAAGTAAGAAAAAGGGATACTTTTTTTGATACTACAGCTATGTAAAATGTATAGAAGATAATACTAATATAGCAACACCAATCTTTGATGATTGACTAAGATGGGATGGATATTCTATTGATGTCATTAACTAACTACAAGAAAGTACTTAAATCTAAAAAAATAATTAAAATTATGTAAATACAATACATGAAATGATAGTTAAAAAAATATTAGATCTCCTAATGGTAGCCTTTTTAAACATGTTGTGGATCAATACACTACTTAATATTCTAATCGTGCTCATCAACACCTTGGTTGATGTTAAAATATAAAATTTATTTTCATATAAATTGTAATCCAAATATAGCTAAACTTTACTTATTAATCTAACCTACTTGCATCCTTGGAATAGGGACACAATAATAAATAGAAAAAAAAAAGAGAATAGGATGGAAAGTTGAGGGGGTTCAAATTAAATGAGGTAGCTAAAGAGTGAAGGATGATACGTCATATGTGTTAGGCTCAAATTAACCAAGCCTAAACATGCTCATATTCATAATGAACCTATGCCCTAATGTTCACGCATTATAATTGAAGCACATTATCCTCTATTTTTCCTCCTAAACAGTTTTGGCCTCTCATATTTATGAACATACCCCAAGAATAGAATAATTTCAACAATGTAAGCACAAAATTGGGTAGAATAGTTGGAAAAGATCATTTACAAGAGGATAAGAATTACTAAAAGACACTTAAGGTCATTAATCATGTTTAGAGAAAGCAAACAATAAATTCAGCATATGTTAAGAGGAAACAAGATTAAACACACACTTTTGATTTCTCCACAAAACTTTTCTTCATTATAAAATATTGTATCTAAATATAATAAATGGCCCCTTCGTCTACTTGTGATGTTGTATGATTATGAATGAGATTATTAGGGATCAAGGCATGGTAAGCACAAGGCCTTAACACCATAAGGGATGAGGTTATGATCACACCGCAGATGACTTTGACTGAATGGATACACCTTAATCCCTTGATCTAGCCAAAAAAATCAACTTAAAATTCATATTCCTACATTGAATATGTAATTTTTATTTTTATTTTAAATCATATGATTGTTATCTGCACCCTTATCTCTTGCTTGCACTTTATCTCATGGATTTTAAGAAAATATATTTCACAAAATGAATGATTTAAAAAAATTGAACATGAAACTTATGTTCGATGAAAAGGTAGGTGATGTGATCATTTATTTGTCATTGGCAATCGTTACAAAAATATTTATTATTGATTGGAGACACGATCCTCATGTCACTTTTACAGTGTTGTGAGGGCTACCCATCATTTGTTGTTTTTAGGTGGTTAAAAATTTGGCTCTTATAGTATCTGTTTTAGCTTAAACTATAGTACACAATATTGATATTACTATTTCCATACACTAAATTATGCACAATGATTGAAGCAAATTGATTGCCGCTTCGACTAAAGCAGCAGTAATGTGTAGAGCTTTATCATCATGGGTTTTGACACAGTTACTTCTCTAGCAGTAACACCAAATTTAGTTATAAAGGCGAACAATCAGATTATGGTTTTTTCATGTGTGATTTTGTGTCTTGTCTACAGCTATAATCAATAAAAAGAAACACCCTTCTTATGGCGGAGCAATTATCGTACATTTCTTGGCTGTTGACACGCCAGAAAATCTGAAAAGTGGACGTCTAATCAAGAGACTTTTAAGCCAATAGTATCGATTACTAATTTTGCAATATTGGGATTAAATATAACAAAAGCTACGATTGGACTATGCCGGAGAAGAAATGGTAACAAGGACATGCATTCATCATAGATTTCCATGTGAAAGTAGAATGTGTATTAGTAAAGTGTTTTCATTAAATATTTAGTATAGTGTTATATAATAAAGGGTTTTTATTATTTTTAAATTTTATTTGTTATTTGTAAAAGTAAAACATTTTTTTATTTTTATTTTAAAAGGCATGGAAGCCTATAAATATTATATTATATATAAGAGAGAACATTTATATCAGCAAAAAACCAAATTGCCAGATGAGTTTTGAGGCATCATACTAACATATACTAATTTATATCTTCTGCTCATAACTATACTACCTATTGATATTACATTGCAGTTTCATAATATATAAATGTCTTTTCATATATCTACAAACATCTCCATGATTTTTCTATATCATAATTTTGAACTATTTGAATAAAACATTCTAAAATAATCACTGTAGGCAAAAAGATTAATAATTTGCAAGAGCCAAGCAATTATTATTCCATACGATCTTCTCCATGAACCAAGTTCTCATCTTGACCTTCGGTTGTCTCCAACAAGCACCTTTCTTGAGAAAATAAATCAAAACCAAAATAAGGCTCATATTGTTCTCCAACCCTGGCCACAACTACATATTGTTCTCCAACTAAAGAAACAACAACATTTCCCAATGGAGTAGCATTTTCCTCTGGTGTTGGGTCTATCTGAAGGATTCGATCTCTATCCATGGCAACATATTGTTCTCCAACTGAAGAACCAGCAACATTTCCCATTGGAGCAACATTTCCATCTGGTGTTGGCTCTTTCTGATCAAACCCTAACACAGACAATGGACCACCTTCCTCTATACCAACAGAAACTAAATTATGAGATGGGTGAGGATTATGATCACAAAGAAAAGATATTTGATAATATTTTTCCTTGATGTCAAAATTCATTGTGAAACACAAATTTCAGGAATTCCTTCTTAATGCTTTGAGAAGGATACTGTTATTTCTAAACTGCGGGGCTAGCCTTATTGCTTCAAAAATATCATCAAACCCCAACCTACTTTTGAAAAAATCTCTAGGAAATAAATCACCCAGATACCCATCACTCGCAAATATATTGTATTGTTGGATAGCTTGAAGTAATGCATCACCATCAAGCATTTTGGGTTTAACAAAATTAGTGAAAATTAATTCCAAATCTACCAGAGACTAAAGGAGATCCAGGGTGTTTGATAAAAACACAGAAAGAACCTGAGTGGGGAAGATCAAATGTCTAGCTCTAGGGTTGGTTAATTCAAAACCAAGAATATAACATACCGATTCCTCAACCCTGGGACAGTCAATTTGGAAAATCATCGCAAAATTCTCATGGGTGAGATTATCCTAAAAAGGACATTCCCCCAACTTCACTGGATAGTTAATTCTGAGATTCTATGGTTGGGACAACATTTTGGTAGAACATGAAACTCCAAACTTGCATAATGATGCTCTCCAATTTCCTTGAATGCTTTTGGTTAAACTAATACATTGTTATCCACCTTTTAAAGCCAAGAAGAACAAGTATAAACTAATCATGAAGGCTAGAGAGAATAAATGTGATAAAACCAGTGAAGCATGTTGGATCGTACGAATCGTCCTCCTGCGCAAAGAAAATTAATGTGCCATATAATGGGAAGGATAAAGGTACCTGCCAAATAAAATAGAGATAAGAAAAAACACTGAATGATGGACAAGTGTCCATGCTGATGTCTTCGTGGTGACTTCGTATCCCATTCTCCATGTAAGTAATTAGGCACCACCTAGGAGTTTTAAATGTAAGCATCATTATAGTTTATGCTTAGTATGCAAAATGGATGTCATCATGATATGAAAAAGGTGATAAGACATTTGAAACATTATAAAATGTATATCCCATCTCGAGCTATCATTAAAGTTTCAACTGACACTTTTACACAAACTACTGCCCTGTCAAATGATTCCTCTGACAATGTGGAGGATGACGAATGCTACAAACACCACCCTTTACTTCTTACTCAGCAAACAGCACCCGCCTTTTGTTTAAAATGAAAATTTGAATTTATTTGAGTGAGGGAATTATGAGCTGAGCACAAATACTCATTACCATTTTGACCTCAATAGACTACTAAGCCTGAAGAGATTGTTTTCCCACTACTATTCATTGAATGTGAGGAAAATTATCCAGACCTTCATTGTTTTTGATGATTATCTGCTCCTTGTGATCACAAGCCAGGTTAGCCAAACCATCTGCTAATTTATTACCTTCTCGATATATGTGAGAGATGCGAATATGTTCAAAGGTTGTTAATAAGTCCCATATTCTCTGAAGAATATAACTTAGTTTCTAGTTACAAATACTCTTCAATTTGCATGCATTGATTATAAGAAGAGAATCACCTTCCAGATACAACTTATTGATTTTTAGGTCTTTTGCTAGATGACAGCTACTAATAATGCTTGAACTTCTACCATGTTTGTACCATCCCTTAAATGTATTGCTTTAGCTGCTAGTAAGGAACCCTTTGAATTTCAAAGACAACAACCAACACCAAATACACCAGGGTTTCCTTGTGAAGCTCCATCAAAGCTTATCTTATAGAAATATGGGCTTGGTGGTATCCCCTTCACCTTACTTCTATTCATTTTTCCAGGACATGGCCGAAATTCCCTTTGAAGTGGCAAGACAATGTATTTCCAACTATTTAAAATGAAATTATCCCAGTTGGAATATAATGAAGAAACCAACTTATAATTATTAACATAAGAGTTGCAAAATTTTGAGATTGACTTCTCTAGTTTCTCTTTAATTCTGCAAATTGAGACAGCCTGATTTTTGAAAATGCATTTATTTCTTTCCAACCATATTGACCAAATTACTAGAGTAGGGGTAACTAGCCATATACATGTAAACAATGCAGATTTATGAAGGACTCACCAACTAGTAAACATATCCTAAAGAGAATTAGGCAATGGGAAAGAAACATTCGGTTTCCCCATAATGAAAGTCCATACCTCATATGCCACTGGGAAAAAGCTAAATAGATGGTAAATTGTTTCATCTTTTTCTTTACATAAAACACATCTGAAGGCTCTTGTAATGCCAAATTTCTCCAAATGATCACTTGTCAAAATTCTTTTCTTCAAGGCCAGCCAAGCAAAACTACCTGCCTTTTGAAGCTATGTTGAATTCTAACAAAAGGAAAAAGCTCTGTGGTATTGAAATTGAGATGCTTGAGCAATGATTGCTTTGTACCCTTGCTTAACTGTATACAAGCCATGTTTAGAAGGTGCCCACAATAGTTTATCCAGAGTGCAAGAGAGGTATACATTCCTACTCTTCAACATATCTAATAAAAAAATTTCTTGATAAGTTGGTAAGGGGGTATTCATTAAGTCCTTCCACTTAGCCAAACCTATCATAGGGTAAGAGGAAGCAATATAATCCTTTAAAAACACTCCCTAGTTTCGTGATAGAATATTTTTAGCTAGCTGCAAATCTAGATTCAAGTTGAGAGGAGGAAAACCATTCCATGAATCTTTCTAGAACAAAACTTGTTCACCATTATGAACTTCCCATGAGAGAAAAGGGCATACAACATCTCGACAAGTGTCACATCCCTTACATTGAGAATATATGTTTGGTTATGTATTTTGAGTGCAAAGTTAGTTGCAAGTAATTGTTTTTCATGTGAATGAGAAATCATGAATATAATAGATGTTTTATTTATCATAACTGTAAATTTAACGATCTTTTTATTTGCAAGTGAATTTCTTGTTCACTTGAAAATCTGTGTGTTCATGAAATTATATTTAAATGCATGCTTATATAGCCATTGTGAACAATCTAACCATAATACCTATCAGTGGATGTAGGACTGACGATGGGATGATGGAAAAGGAGATGTCATCAGGGAGAGGTAGTGGTTAACAGAGGATCAAAAATTTTCATCAAACTTTGAGTCGGTGTATGAAAAAATGAAAAGTTATAACCTTAGCCTTGGGTAAAAAAAATTATATAAGTATTGATTATTATAGCCAAATTAAAATATATAAAAAT
Organism: Sequoia sempervirens; assembly: GCA_007258455.2. Classification (NCBI taxonomy): domain Eukaryota; kingdom Viridiplantae; phylum Streptophyta; class Pinopsida; order Cupressales; family Cupressaceae; genus Sequoia; species Sequoia sempervirens. The sequence continues at coordinate 1,088,042,498 of VDFB02271358.1, read as the reverse complement.
ACTTATTGAGGGTATTTCAAAATATTATTAAGTGTTTAAATATTCATAAAATAAAATAAAATATTAGATCTTAATATACATTATATTTAAAAGATCTCATGCGGGAGATGGGTCGACGGTTCATGGTAGGAAGATCATACTGCCATTCCATCATGTTCCAGATGAAACATATAGAATTCAAGAAGACTTGGAGGTTCCTAAAAGGGATTTTAGAAGGGCAACCACAAAATAAAGAGGGAGGTCTCTCTCTATTGAGAAATTCATTCATTCTTCTTTCATTTCTGCATGAACTCTACTATGTTTCGTTGGAGTTTCTCATGATAATTTTCCTCCATAGCTAGGGTCTCTATTGCTCTTCTATCACAGAAAAATTTCTTGAGGAGTTTCAATCTTAATCTTCTCTATAATTGAAGCTTCAAAAACCCGTCTTTGATAGACCATATTTTTTCGAGTGTGGGACTCTCTAATTAGAGTTGGGCCCTGAGAAGCATATGGATTTATCTCTCTGTTGTGGAGTGATGACCTCTGTTTTCATTGACCGAGTTGTAGGAGGTCACTGAGCAGCCGATTGGTAGCAAATATTTCTCTACATTTGCCAAGTTCTAGATGCATTGAAAGGCACATAAAGAACTTTCAAAGCTAGCTATTCTTGTTTGTTAGATTGGATATTGAATGGTATATTTATCATGAGCTTGTCAATTCATTTTCTAATAGTTAAGAATTTAATAACACTCTGAATATAGATAGAGCTGGAGTAGATGGAAACATATTTGTGTGTTCATGATTCAATGTAGATCTGTCACATCTTTGAATTTGGTTGAAATTTATTGATGTCTTAAATAGCGCTTTGTATCTGCATGTTCAATCACTTACCTTCCTTGAAACTATGCAAAGATTTATTTGTAGCAACCATTACATTCATTTTACTAATGACTACCTGATTCACTATCTTGAATCTCCACTATATTTGTTGTCTCTATGGCCTTTCCGCGGAACTTTATTCTCTAATATAGTTTATTTGAAATGTGTAGCCTCGTCCTCTAACCCAAATCTCTATAGTTGGTAAAAGAGTATTATTTGTAATTACTCTGCATTGAATGAGACTCACTATATTCCCAAACCTTGCTATGGAATTATATCATGGAACCTCTCGACTTAAGCATATATTGGAATGGGTCTTCATCTTTCCTCTTGAAGTTTTTACGATAATTAACTCTTTTGTTTCCTTCTATGAAGTTCCTTATACTAAAAAAAATTGGTCATCTGATACTAGGAATCTAGCCCAAGTCATCTTGGAAGTCTCATGTGCTTGTATCCTCTTTGTCTTACTCAAATTTCACACCATTCTTAAATTTCTAATTTAGTTTAAGCATACTTTCTTCTATACCAATAACCTTAATTTGTCATTTAAGTGTTTAAAGTTTGGAAGGGTACTTAAATGAACCAACAAATTCTCTTTCCTACTACTAAGTTATCACCTGATCTTACTTTAAGAAAAGGTTCCAAATCAAGATATATATATATATATATATATATATATATATTACAATAAACCCTCAGGTTAAGAAGATTGGTAATTTAACCAGATGCTACAAGATATAAGAAAATGTCATCTGAGATTTTTCATGTTGAGAAAGGTGAGAGTGTTGATGAAACAACAATGCCAAAGATATTGACATAGTGGTGCCAGTAACAATAAAATCCTTGGCCAAGGTAGATTCCAGTTAGGCAAAAGTCAGCTTTCATGATCTAGATATACTTTTGGTTAGAATGATCCCTCTAGTTAGGAGGTAATTACAGAGGAGGGATCGAACAATGGTATAGGTTCATGACACTAGGCTCAGAGACATGATGAAAAATGATCCTTGTTGATTTCCCTCAAGAAGGGACAGGTTCCTTCAGTTGAAGGAGCACGAGAGACTAGTAGGTCTTTTGATGGGTAGTAAATCCCCTAATGATATTTCCTTTTCCCATGATGATAGTGTCGAGATCAAGTACTTCAACTTCTTAACTGTATCTTCTTGAAACTCTTCTCTCTCTTTAAATTTTTAAAATGTTTACTAAGCATGTATATTGTTCATCTGTAATTGATGTTCTTATATTACAGAAGCAAAGAAAAGTTAGTTAAAGTTTATTTGTATTTTTAGTTAAATGCTCATTGTAAGAATATGGAGTTGTTCAATTAGATGGTTAATTGTTTCATTCAGCTAAGATGGAAAATTATGGATATTAGTTATTGAATATTAAATTACTATTTTAATTAAGAGGAAACCCTAGTTTGGTAGTTATTTAGTTATTGATTGTGTGAAACAGATGGAGGAAACAGTTAACCATTTCAATTCAGCTAAAAATGAAAACTTAGAAGTTAGTTGAAGTTTAAAATTGATTCAGTTGAAATCGATTTGGAAACCCTAGTTTTAAAAACAAGTTAGTTGCAATTCAGCTGAAAGTTAGTTGATAGTTGAATTTTTAAACTATAGACTGGTTAGGTTGTTACAGCAAGCCATAATGAAATTCCACATAGTAGATCCTCCTATAGGATTAGAAATTGTAAATATCCTAGATGGATTATCATTATCCAAATATTTTCTTCGCATTACCTTGCACCATTTCAAATTTGGTTTATCATACATTTTCCAAACCAATTTAGCCCCTAGAGCCATGTTCCTTGTCGACAGATTATGAAACCCCACTCCACCACTTTTATTTTGAGAGCACATATTTTCCAAAGAAACCAGAGGGAGCTTCCTTTTATCATCTAAATTTCCTTTCTAGAGGAATTCTCTATTAAATTTTCAATTTGATGAACAACACCTTTTGGAGCTTGCAAAACTGCCATAAAATAATTTGGAATAGAAGCTATAATAGATTTAACCAGTAGAATTATGCCTACTAGTGTAAGCCATCTTGCTTTCCAAGCAAGTATTCTTGCTCTTATTCTATCTAAAATCTTATTCCAAAAGGAAGACCTATTTGAACCCATAAAAAATGGTATGCTCAAATATGAACAAGGGAATTTCGCTCTTTAGAAGCCTAGGATTGAAACTAACTTTCTTGCTATTGTTGGTTTAGTGTTAAAAGCATATACCTTTGATTTAGTTGCATTGATTTTTTTCCCTAATGCTAAAGAATACTTTTCCAGCAAAGATTTAACTTGTTGTTCTTTTGTCAAAGATGCCTTACCAATCAACAAAGTGTCATCTACAAAAAGGGAATGAGTAGCTAACATATTGGTGTTAGGTAGTGTGACCCCATGCCATAAGCCTTGTAGATGAGCCTTTTGAATTGATTTACTAAGTGCTTTCGCCATAAGAATGAAGAGAACATGAGACAATGGATCTCCTTATCTCACTCCTTGAGATGATCCAAAAAATCCAATGGGATATCCATTGATTAGCACCAAAAATTTTGCTCCAGAAAGACAAGAAAGTATCCACTTGTACCATTTATTGCTAGAGCCAAACTTTTTAAGCACCTGAATTAGAAATTCCCAACACACTCTATCGTAAGCCTTCATCATGTCCAATTTAATAATGAATGAGGGAATGTTGGAAGTTTTCATAGAATGTAGCACTTCATGAGCCACTATAGCACCTTATGTTGTTTCCCTTCCGAGGAAAAAACCACCTTGTTCTGCTAATATTAATTTGGAGAAAAGTGGTTGGATTTCTAGATAAATAGCTTTGGTAAAAAAAATGTATATTGAACTGCATAAAGAGATTGGCCTAAACTCAACAAAAGAATTTGGGTTCTTTACTTTTGGAATCAAAGCAATGTGTGTTGTGTTAAACTCTTTAAGAACTGCCCTCATCCTTCTTGATTCTTCTAGTGCAAGGAGAACATTGATACCAACAAAATCCCAACATTTTTGAGAGAACAAAGCTATAAACCCATCTGGACCAGGGGATTTATCAGGCTGCATTGAAAACATCACACTTCTTACTTCATCCAGAGTAAAAGGTTTCAAAAGATTATCATTATCCTCTCCTATGATCAACTCTAGAATGGAATCCAATAATTCAATTGTTTGAGAAGAAGCCGATGCAAGGATAATATCTAGGGCTGACAAAAGAGATGAAAAGAACCTTATAGCTTCTTGTTGGTTTCCTCCTCTTTTACTAATTCCTATCCTGATATTGCATCTTGAATTCTGAATATAGAATTGTGTGCCTTTTTTATCTACGCAGAAGCATGAAAGAATTTCATATTTATATCACCCTCCTTTAGCCACAACTCCTGAGATTTATGCTTCCAATATATTTCCTCCCTTGCCACTAACTCTTCCCATTGATAGTGGTCATCTTTGCATTTAAAAATTGACCAAAATTATTTATTTTAAAAAAATTACATTTAAGAAAAAAAAATCATATAATATATATTAAGAATGTAATAATATATATCATAATGATTGACTTTTAGAACTTATATTAAACAAAAAATTAATCCAATAGCAACATACTAAACATGCAATAATATATGTTTTGATGATTCATTTTTAAAAGTTACATTAAAGAAACAATGAATCATATAGAGATATAATAAGCATGCAATAATATATATCTTGATCCATATGTTTTGATATATTTTTTAATTTAGTTTTAGACATCCCAATAAAAAAAGTGTTGATGTGGTTACATCATTAATATCCAATACCTAAGACCTAGATGATAGCTTCAAGTTCTTAACTTACAAAAGCATGCTAACATTTTCACCAAACAATGATTAGCTATTTCAAAATTTTGAAAGACCATATCAAATTAGACCAAATAACTACTAGATCCTCTCCACTACATAATTTACATCTTAATTATGCACAAAGAAAGAAGAATCAATAACCACACATGGACCTCTATTATTTTACATCCACCCATTACTTATAAATTCAAGATATAGTAAGTAGCTTATTTGTATTTAAGAAATAAATAAAAAATGTCTATTTTTATAAATTACCAAATAAACAATTTGATCTACTTCTAAAAACTGAAAGAGATGTAATCTATATAACTACAATGTTAAGACTAAAATTTGCAACAATAATTTTAAACTCCTTAATTATAAATATACTATATTTTTCAGAAAAATCTATTCCAAAATTAAAGTACATAATTATTGGATTCTCTCCCCTACATTATTTACATCTTAATTGATCACATCACAAATAAAAAAAATAGAATCAAAGAAAAAAAACATATGGTATTCCTACCTTTTAGTAAAATATTGAACAAATTATTTTGTATGATAGATAATGATGATATGCACCATATCTATCAATCACTTCAGATATTTGTAAACAGACTATCATAAATATTTTATGCCAGGAAAGAGTAGCCATTCGAGCCTAACTTTGCATCCCTCAAGCTTGTAAATAGTAAGTTTAATTATCACTCAAATTTCAGTACCTTTTTCATAGTGATTTTATCGAAACCCAATAGTCATGCACTATCTCTGACCAGTTTAGTGTGCATCACTGTCGTTTATGGCAGTTGAGTACTATGCATTCAATCCTGACTATTACCGTTAATTCTAAACTAACTAAAGAGTTTTAACTTTCCTGCATTGCGTTTCATTGGACTTACACATTGCACATTATATTAACATCTGTGTCATTTTGAGTATCTTTTGAACTCATTATATTAACATTTGTGTCTTTTTGGGTATCTTTGTACTTTGCAATAGTACATTTCTGACAATAGGTGAAAGTGTTGAGATTAAGGTGTCTCAACCTTAGAGTCTCAACATGGTGAATTATTTTTTAATTAATTGTTGCATAATTATTTTTATCTTAAATTATTAACTTCCTAAGTTGTCATTCATCTTTGTGGGACCTCTTTGTGAGGTGGCATCCTACATGGCAGGTGATGAGATGACATAATCTCTATTTTTAGGAAGTTGGATCTCACTTGGAAGATACTATTTTTGGGGGAGATGTTGACATATATTTCCATTTTGGAGTGGAAATTGACTTGGAAATTTCCTTTGTTGACTAAAGAGTCTTTGTTTGCAAATTCTATTATGGATTGGAGTTGTATTTTAGCAACTAACATTTATGGTGGAGTTCATGTTTGTTAAGTGGTGTGAGGTAAAGAAAACACCTATTCTTGGTTATTGCAGTTTCTATGTTGAACTTACATTGTATTTGGCAAGATGACCATTATAGATTAGATAGGTGTTGTTGCTTTTGGAAGTTGCTATGTGCAATGTTTCATGGATTAGAAAGTTATTGTTTATGACAAAACGTACCCCTTGGGCTTTGAAGTTGGTTTTGGAAACCATGAGAGCCTTCCTCTTCATGTTGAGCTCTATTTATATGTTGGTTCCTTAACATGTTTTATGAGATAGGTTGAATATTTTCAGAGACACTATTATGTTGCCAAAATTATTCTAGAATCTTGTAATAGTGTGAAAACTACTGAAGAGCATAGCTCTAAGATTGTATTGTAACTATTATTGTTGCTGATTAATACAATTGAGTTGAGTGTTTGGAGTGTGGGTTTTTTCCCAAAAGGGTTTTCCCACGTATATGTTGTTTATGAGTTTATTATGTTTTGAATATCTATTTATGTCTTTTTAGATGTGCATCTGAATCTGTAAATGTTAATTGGTTTAGAATTTTTGCAACTCTCTCCTGATAGATTTAGTGTAGGAAACTATTTTTGCCATTTGTGTTTCCTTTTAGTTGGTATCAAAGCCTGGCTAGCTTTGATTCTATTGTTGGGTTTGAAGGGTTTTTTGAGCTGATCTAAGTTTTAGTGGGAGTTTTGCAAAAGTGATTTTCTTGATATCCTATTGTAGAAAAATATGGAAAGAACATCTAGAAGGATTGAGATGGAGAATGGTTATTTCAGTGAAGCATTGGTTGCAGCTTTGGCAACACAAGCATCGAAAGATGTGTGGTTAACTGATTATGGAGCATCTTTTCACTTGATGTCACATAGAGATTGGTTCTCAAAATATGAAGACTATGATAGTGGAAAGGTGTATCTTGGTGATGATTCTCATTTGAAGATAGTTGGTCATGGAAGAGTTACGATATAATTCCCAGATGGCAGAGTGAAGGGAATTGATGGTGTGTTGCATATCCTGGGTTTGTTATGAAACCTACTTTTAGTGAGTAAATTGAATGATGAGGGTGTGCAAGTTGTCTTCTCAAGTGGAGGATGTAAGATGACTAGAGGAGCTATGGTTTTGGCTAGAGGAGTTTGGATAGGAACCTTGTTCAAGCTAGATGCATGCACAATATAGTGCAATAGTTCTTCTGAAAAACCAAATAAGAAATATTTGGATTCTTCATCCTCACCGTCAGATCGAGTAGAAAAATTTGTAGTAGCTACATCTGATGGTCGTGCATTTTGGGTACCTAAGGGTGCTTATTCCTTGGAAATTAAGCTTCCTATGGAGAAGACGATGTTATGGCACCAGAGACTTGGCCATATCGATGAGAAGGGTCTCAGAGCCTTGAAATATAAGAGCCTTTTAAAAGGCCTTGAAGATTGCAATCTCGAGTTTGACTTCTATGAACATTGTATCTTTGGTAAAAAAAACTGTGTGCAATTTTTTAAAAGTTCTCATAAGTCTTCTAGGGTTTTGGACTATGTGCATTCTGATGATTTTGGTCCTGTGAATGTTCCTTCATTAGGAAAATCTATATATTTTGTTTCTTTCATAGATGATTACAGTAGAAGGACATTTATTTATTTTCTTAGAAGTAAATCTAAAGTCTTCAGTCGGTTTAAGGAGTTTAAAGCCTTGGTAGAAAATTAGACTAGTAGAAAGATAAAGTGTTTGAGGACTGACAATGGTGGTGAGTTTTTTTCTACAGAATTTGATAAGTTTTGTAAAGATCATGGGATTGAAAGGCATAAGACAACTCCATATACCCATCAACAAAATGGAGTTGCAGAGAGGATGAACATAACGTTGCTGGAAAGGGCTAGGAGTATGATGAGTGGTGCTGGCCTTGAGCATAAGTTCTGGGCTGAAGCTGTTTCCACTGCATGTTATCTGGTAAACAGATCTCCTACATTAGCTCTTGTTGATAAGACACCTATCGAGGGGTGGTCAGGGACACTAATACATTTGAATGCAAAATCTGATGAAACTGTTTGAAAAAATATGTAAAATTCGATGTTCGTCGGGTGCTTGTAAAATTTGATGTGTAATTTCCAATTTTTTGAAAGTTTATCCCCAACGTTCGTCGAAATGTCAGCTATCATTTTTGTCAAATTTTTGACAAACATGAAAAAAAAAAAATCAAATTGTGGCCAACATAAAGAAAAGTGAGTTTGTGCCTGATTTATTGTGATAGTGTTTTGCTCTACTTGAGACAGTTTGTGGAGAACTAAGGACGATTTTCTTGGAAAAATAAGAAAAAATTCAAGAAGATATCGCCAGGTTGAGGGTAGTCATTGTATTTTGTAGAATTCAGTTGTGAAGTCAGATTTGTAGTTCCAAGTTTGAAAATCATATTTTAAAGCAACATCTCATCAGATTTCATTTTTAGAGGTTAAGGGTTTTGAGAATTTCATGTCCAGATTTTGTTGTGTGGAATCACCATAAGATCACAACCAAGGAACAAATTCTTGTGAGTGTAATTATGTGATCCATAACTCTATTGGTCATGTGGCATAGCTGTGCTATAACAAATAAAGGATGCATTTATGTGTGACCCAAGTTTAATATGTCTATGTTGTGATAGATATGGAGGCACTCATATAATGTAGTTAATTCAAGTTGTATAATGTAGGTGTCAATCATCATTGGGTGCATTCAGGTTGTCTCAAGTTTAACAGGTTAGGATGTAATTATAACATAATCAAAGAGTGATTACCTCTTGCTGCAATAAAAAGCCTATAACTCTAGTTGATATGCAGAGTGGTTGTGTTATATCAATTATGTAGTGCATTCAAGCACAACCCATGTTTAATGGGATATTCTAGAGAGTGATCATGATTTTCTAAACCTTATGAATGTTACTTGACATATATTTGCATAATCTCAAATTCCTTCAGAGGCTTTTGAAGTATCAATGTATCCTATATAGGGTTTAGAATGATTTCTTTTAATTAAAAAAATAAATAAATGATGTATTTCCCTGTAATTAGATAATGTGGAGATCTCCAAAATCTGCCCCAGACACTATCCTCTTTGGCACTATATTCATTACTCCAGCTACTAGGGTTTTGCATGTGACATCTTTAATATCTTCATGACCGTGGCTTTTAAATAGATCTCAGTCTTTGCTTTAATCCTTTTCATGGTAACCCTTGAGTTCCATAATCCACCTTCAATCTCTTCTAAGAACGATGTCTTAAGCTAGACTGCATAGTATGCATATAAAGCAAGTCCTTCATACCTGCCATTGTTCCAAACCACCACTCACTGCCTTGCTTAAAATGTTGCCTCCATAAGCACAATAGCATGTTTTAAAATCATGGTTGCCAGTGATTGACCATTAAGGTCACCACTTTCATCATGAAGATACAATGAGATTTTTGTTTTCAAACTCAAGGCATTATGGAAGATAACATTGTGAATTGTTTGTTGTGTACGATTCAATTTTCTTGCACATTTACTGCTTTGCTAACTTCCTTTAAGACTGGGTATTGCACCCTCAGCTGCAATCTCAAACAACTCACTCACTATCACTTGAAGATTCCTTTCATGAGCATCCTTCTATAAAATAAAACTATGCCCTATAGATTGCCTACTTACTACAGGGGACTCATTGTTTCATGGTATTGTAGTTCTTAAGATCCTTCAACCTTATTGACACTACTTCACAGTCCAAAAGGTATCATTCACTATTCTCCCATCTTTGATGAGTCTCAAAACACTGCTCAAACATGCAATCCACTACTTCCATTATACATTAATGGCTAAGAAGAAACATTGAACCTATGATTACCACTGTTACTTCATTTGGACAGTCATTCCTTGATTGCATTTGCCTTGTCTAACACTACCAAAAGCATTTAAAAACCCTTAAGGTCAACAAGGGGGTAAGGAAACTCACTGTTAAAATCTCCACTTTACTATGCAAGGTTTGAGCTTTATTATCTTGTCACTGCTCAGCCTCTTTTTGACTGTCACATCTCAAGTGACTGTCATTATTCTTACCATAGATTACATTTACAAATTTCACTAAGCTACATAGTGTGCTTGTTATTGGCTACAATCTTTAGATTGCAAGATTTTGTTATTACCTACAATGTCTCAATCTTTCTGGTATTGCAACCTCTCTAATTCGCTATAGTTATTGTCTATATTTCTACGGAGGCCTAGGGTTTGTACCCTAATCATGCTCTTACCAATGCTTATGTTGTTTTTTATTAGGGCTCTCTCAATGTTCAAGGCCTTAGGGATAAGCTCATCATAAGACGTGACACATTGCATCTTTAACTAAAAGGATAAATCTGTATTGACATTAGCAATAATGATTCCGACTTGTTGCTCCTTAGGAATGGGTCACTTGCTCTTACTAGCTCGCTACCTCCATTGTTGTAGGAAGTTTGTGATCAAGCTCAATATTTTGATTTTAGGAGTCTTAACGGTTGGAAATCATAGTAAAATCAAAATTTAATAAGTTTTGGAATTAGCATGTTAAAGTGTTTTTTGGGGTCATTAACTTCAGACTATCTTCTCTTTTATAGGGGTGGTTGCATATCAAATTTTTTTAGTGTAAAATATTGGAATTATTAGATTATGTTACCTATCTATGAATAAAAAATATTGGAGTGTGAGTTTGATATTTTTTCAAGATCTAAATAGTAAAGCTTGGTAAAGAAAAATCATGTCAGATAATATTAGTCCAGAACAAAATGAAGAGACACTTGATATATTGTGGGCTAGATTGAAAAGAAAGGGTGATGAGAAATGTTATTGTCCTTGCAATAATTGCAAGGGATTAAAGATGAGATGACTTTTAATCACAACAACTGAGAAACATTGTAGGCAACATGGTCACGTTGAAGGGGGCCATGATTATCTTCCATTGGTAAGTTGTTCATTATATGTGTTTATATTGATTGAATTTGTAAATATTTATATCATTTTAAAATTATATATATATATATATATATATATATATATATATATATATATATATATATATATATAATCTTGATCATGATCATGGTTTATTTGTGTCTATCATTATTATAAAGGTGGGTGCCCTAGGGCAGATGATATGGATTATCAACGGCCCGAAGAATGTGGTTTTGCAAGCGGGCGAACATGGAGCTGTGAGTAATCGAAGATGAAAGTTAATGATCCTATGGAAGAAGATGATCATGCAGCCAAAAACACGAGGAAGATAATGGGTACAAATACATTGATCCATGACACATTTAGTGGCGAGCGATCATGATGATCAAGATGACTTTGATGATGTTCATGATTTTACCTGCCTTGAGAAGGCATACGAGCCCCTTTATGAAGTCCTAAACAACTCTCTCTCTTTTGTATTGTTGTTGTTGAACTTGAAGGTTATGAATGGTTTATCAAACATAGAAATCTCACGAATGTTAAGGTATGTCATATATGTCATCTTTTTTTCATCTATTTTAATTATTGCTAGTTCATCACTAGTAAATAAAGGATGAAATATGTACCATTAATATTCTTTATATGAACACATTATTTTTTGTTGTAGATTGATTGGTGAATTTTTGTTACCACCATCAAATATTTTACCTCGCTCATACTGAGATTTATGTGCCATTATAAAATATATCGAAATGGAGTATCAAGCAATAGATGCATGTCCCAATGATCATCTTATATATCATAAACAATAGGAATTTGCAACAGAATGTCCGAAATGTCATATCAGTACATATCGAACAGATCAACTAACAAAAAAGGTTTCATGAGGTTCTTTGTTATATTCCCATTATTCCCGTATGCAGCGATTATTTAGGTCGCGAAAGCGCAATTTATGGATTGCCATGCAGAATAGAAGTGGAGATGACATTCTTGAATGCCGGATGGTTCTGCATTTAAGGACATGGAGGAAAAATGACCACACTGTAAAGAACCTCGTAATCTCAGGACTTTCATTGGGAGCTGAGGCCGGTGTCAATCCATTTGGAGCTGAGATCTATTTAATCATGTGGCCTATTTTTGTTATCAAAAAATAACATTCCTCCATGGATGTCAATAAAGAGGAGCATAATGTTGTCAATGATTGTTCCAGGTATTTGTTTACATCAATTTTCTTCAACATAGTAGCATCTCATTTGTCTTATTTGTTGCATAATGACTTATATTTTTTTCATTCAATAGTCATGTACATTAATTTATATATATTGCAGTAAAATGGTTATAATAATTATGTAATGTTTATGTTCATTCAACTAGGTAAGTACCAAGTTAAAGATATGAATGTATATATCGAGCCTCTTATCGATGAGTTACTAAAGTTATGGAATGGTGTCACTATGTATGACGTCTCTAGACCAATAGGACAAAGACAATTTCAATTCCATGCAATGCTTGTATGGACAATTCATGATCTTGAGGGCTAACACATTTTGTAGAATGTTATAGCAGTTAATTTGCACTTTAACAATATTTAATTTGATGAAGTAGATATCATGCATGTTTTTAAAATAATCTATTCATTATATATAATTAAAAAAATTGACATATTTAATCCAATTATATATCATCTTGCAGGTCTTCAAACAAAGGAAAAATTTTCATGTCCAATTTGTGGTCCAAAGATGAAATCTCATCGCTCAACAAGTTTAGGAAAGCAGGTGTTTGATGAGTATAGGAACTTCCTCCATAGAAATCATAAGTATTGAACTACTGAAAAACATATTTTTAATAGGAAAGAGGAGACTACAACAAAACCATGAAGAATGTCACCTCGCCTATGGAAGTTGGAATATAATAGAATTAATCGTCAAGGTTATACATCGGATCAAATTGTTTATCTATCATATATATTTTTTGAATTTATATTTTTATATCGTGTTGTGTTTACTCATGTTGTAATTGACAATGATTGTCGTTGCTAATTTTTTTAACTTATATGCTTCATGAAGGTCGTCAAGGCATTAATGGCCAGCTTCCACAAGGACTGAAAAGTTATGCCAGACAATTTAGTAGGTTGCCCTACTATGAGCAGCTACAAATTGTGCATTTGTTTGATACAATGCATATCGGAAACAATATAACATAAACGTTATGGAAAATATTGGATGAAAGGCATGACAAAGAAAAAATTATCAAAATTTGTAGTGACATTTAGGAAGCCAATCATGCAATGAAAAATGTCATTCAATTAAATAGTGATGGAGACCAAATTAATATAAGTGCCCTTACTTGGTTATTAACAGAGCAACAAAGCAATTCTATAAAAGAAGTCATACAAAAAATTCGATTTCCCACAGGATTTGTTACAAACATAAACAATATAATAACAAAGAAAGGTGAATTTGGGTCAAAGATGAAAACCCATGATTGGCATACCTTCATTAAGGTAATTATTCTGGTATATTATATACACTTGTATAATTCATGTAATTTTTAGTGTATTGTGTTTACTACTTTTGGAGAAATAATGAAAAGATCATTTTATAATTGTTGCAGTACGTTCTACCTCTATCTCTCCTAGAAAACTTTGACAACAATGTCAAGCAAGTTATATATGATCTTGGAAAATACATGAGGTAAGTAGTGAGATTTGTTCAATTCATTGTATACATCTTATAATTTCCATTTGTTTTACTTGTTATGTAATATACTGTATATTTTTGTTAAATCTCGTTAATATATTTGTGCCTTGAATCACTTGTAGATGGCTACCATCTAAAAAAATCCATAAAGAAGATATAAATTATTGGAAGGAAAAAATTCCTCGTCTAATGTGTGAAATGAAAAAGTTTCTACCTTCAACATTTTTCGATGCACAAGAACACTACCTTATACACCAAGTTGAGGAGATTGAATTGTGTGGACCTATACACACAAGGTCAATGTGGATGGTTGAGAGGCACTTGAAATTTTTCAAGGCTTTGGTTAGACAAAGAGCACATCTTGAGGGTTCTATGGTGGAGGGATATATGGTATACTAGACCATGGTGTAAATTAGTGAATATATTCCTAAGTTCGCAACAAAGATCCATGTAGATCGCATTTGGGATCCCAACTCCATTAACAAATTCGAAGGGGAGTACCTGTTGGAGAAAGGTAGATTGAGGAAAGTGAGAGGTAATCATAAGATGGTCATGGAGATTAATTGTAATACATTTTACATATATTTTTTATGTATATTGTACTTATTTAATTTTTAATCTTCAATATACATCAATTATAAATTAAGGTCGTATACTGTGGTATTTAACTAATTATACGTCGTTTGTGAATTTCATTTTTTTTTGGTATAGTTGGTCGAGAGCGGGATGCACTACATTTGTACATCACCAACAATCTTGATTGGATGATGGTATGGATTGAACGATGTCAACAATCTGGTCGCGCATTAACATGGGAAGGTGTGGCTTCATTGGTTAAAGAAGCTCATTGTAATGTTGATTCCAATGTTACTTAAAGGGAAATTGATTTAGCATATAGTTTAAGAGATAAACAAGTATGTATAAATATATTAATCACCCATATTATTTAATTATTTTGAAGTATATTGATGTATATATATCTCGAGATTGTTTTCTTTGCATACATTCGGCCAAGAATAAATATGTTTATCAACTGATGATATTACAATAATTTTTACATGTTTGACATATTGCAGGTAAAACACCACAAGGCTATGGGTGCAATGGTCATAAATTTTGAATCAAAATTTTGGATGACATGAAGAAAACTTGTGATTCTGGTATAACTGTAGTATTTCAGGTGACTAATATTTCATCTAGAAGTGACATACATCTAGAAGTCTCAAAAAATTGATACTATGGGATTTTGGATTATATACTTGAGTGTGACTTTAAGTCCTTCAGATTAATTTTGTTCGTCGTCCTATGGTGCAGGCTACGATTGAATGAAAATGATCCTGAGAAAATTGTTATTGAACATGATAATGGATTTACCATGGTTAATACAAGGTTGATCGAGCGAGCTGGAAATGAGCCTTATGTTCTTCTAAGCCAATGTGAGTAGGTATTTTACTCAAAGGTTCTAGGTAAACCGGGTTGGTCATTTGTTGTTAGACATGATCCAAGAGGAAGGCCGGTAAAGTATAATTTGGTGGAAGAAGAAGACACCGAAGAACTAGAAGATGATGTAGATGATGATCAGGATCAACGGTTAGTTGATGATGTCCCTGAAAAAGATGTCAAAGAGGAGGAACTAGATCATGATCATGAAGGAGTTAATGTTCATAATGATGATATCCATGTGGATGATAACATTATCGAAACTGATATCGATGACGATGATGATGATATGACCAATCCTTACAATGTCGAATCTGGACCAAATGATACAGACAAAGAGTTGGATGAAGAAGAATATCAATGACATTGAAATGTATAAGTTATGTGATTATATTATCTATTTGATATTAATTTCTTGATAGAATTATATTTGACTTATGTGGTTACATAATTAATTCATGATGTTTTTAATTTTTATGCCATTACATAATTAATTTAAATGTACTTTTTAATGTTTGAAAGGTCAAAAAATTAAAACATTTGAATAGTGATGTTAACAACCTTGAAATTAGTGTGTTTTATGTTTCATGTGATCATAAAAGATTAAAAAGTCAGTTGTAGAGGTGGTTGTTCAGTGGTTGACGTGTATGTTGGTTCTTTTTACAATGTAACCAAGTTTGTCTTCTAATCTACCGATGGAATTTCCAATTCCAATCGAAGGCAGCTCGAAGGACCCAAACCAACTAACGAGGACTTTAAAAACCTCCTATACTTCGGGCTCTACAAGACCCGGAAGGGTGATCCCTTAATGTGTTTACAACCTCTGCACCATTATTATAAACAACATTAACAATAGCAAATGATCTCACTTAATAGCTCAACACGATAAGATAATATCAACTAGAATTGGTTGTTCATAGACAATATCAACTATTTAGAGTGTGAGATAACTAAACACAATCCATTTTATAAGATAGTTAATGATTTTGCAATTTTTAGCAAGCTCTAGGAAAAGACAAACACATACTGAACTACACTAATAATTACAACTTAGATCAGTGCCATATATCCATTGTAGGAGTCAAATTCATAACCATCTAGAGGTTTGTAACAGATTTAATACATCACGTATAAGATCCCTGACAATATTGCATTACAATTTCATCAGTATGCATTCTAACCCAGGACTACTTATCGAATCCTTATACAACACATATTCACCTATAATCTCATTCAAGAATTTTGATTAATTCCTTGAATTAAAGCTAAAATAGAATCATACACACCACAACAGTGAGATGGATAAAACAACCCTTAGTTATTTCATTCAAAGTTCAGATATGCATGTACAATGGAGAGACATGACCTTAAATTTTCATTTCAACTCAAATGCTGGTACTGTTATACAACATTAAATCTCTATGAACTCAAAACCTATTACATAATGACTCAAAACCTTAATTGCATTTCTCTAAAACCATCGGATATGCAGAACATATCTGCTTATAATCCCATTCAAGCATTTTAATTAATTCCTTGAATTAAAGTTAAAATAGAATCATACACACTACAACAGTGAGCTGAATGAAACAACCCTTAGCTATTTTATTCAAAGTTCAGATATGCACATATAATGGAGAGAGACGAGCTTGAAATTATCATTTCAATTCAAATGCTAATACTGTTATGCAACATTAAATCCTCATGAACTTATAACCTATCACAGAGTGACTCAGAACCTAAATTGCATTTCTCTCTAAAACCATTGATCTTTACAATCAGAAACTTCACCTAGACTTGATCAAAATTATCTAACTTGCTAACCCGTACTTCTGGCCTTGAAATCCTTCTTATAGAAAAATGAAGGAGCAAACAAGCTTCGAGCCAAAAAGTAGACACGTCACCAACCGATTAGAGCACCTGATGATATTCCAAAAATTGTTACAACTGCAATCATCCTAGTGCATATTCATGTTCACCATGTCGACTGAGGAAAGTTATGCGATTCAGAAAACACAAGAAACCCATACCGAGAAAGTCACCAATACAAAACTGGGGCCATTGTAACCACAACATCATATTTTCCACTTGTCCATAGTCCACTCTCTTTTACTCATCATCATTCAAATACTTAGCTAACCACTTCTGGTATTCTTCATCAGTAGGCCAGTTAAAATTAATCACCTCATTTACCTTTGTACTATAAGGCATATACTTTACTGCTACCTGATTCACATCTCTTTCAAAAGACTCCAAAAATGAGTTGGTACCAATAATCTTATCCATACAACTCACCAGCAAATCATAATCTGAGTCATCACAAATTAATTTAATTTGATTATTGATGACCTTATTTGCTTGATCCTGCCATTGCTGGAGTGTTCTAATTTTCCCCTGCTCATCAATTATATTAGGTAACAATGTGTTACCCCAATCATTGAAATTATTTACCAACTCTTTAATCTTCCTACTCAAATCATCTGGTAGGGTTTGAAAACCTTGTAATGATTTTACTAACACATGAGTAGGCTTCAATGATTGGGGCCTATTATTTATATCAAACCTTGAGGCTTTATTCATGATATCCAGACCATTGGCCCTAGGGATCCAATTTTTAATTATTTGTACCACTACCTCCTGATCCCTATCAATATTCTTTATTGCTTCCAACAACAAAGAATATAAAGAATGTACAGATTGCAATTTACTATCTACCCCTTTATTTAAGTGCTCCAAAATAGTAGTAATTATCTCCTTTTCCTTTGAAATAAATCCCTCCTCTCTTATCCTTATGATGTCTATAATTCATCAATTTTCTATATGAGCTGCCTCTTCATTGGATCAATAGAGCACTCAGTTTCTTCATCAATTTGTTCTATAGGAGGGGTGAGAGCAGGATTCTGAATAGGAGACCCTGGTGTGGAAACATTTGGAGAAGCAGGAGACATTGACCCTACTATGGGAGGTAATGTACTGGTTCCTGGAGAATTTGATATTTCCCCAATCTGTCTATATTTGAACCTTTCCACTTCAGTTTCCAATTCAACATTCCTTTGTTGCATTTTACTATATTCTTCAATCAAAATGTTATACTTCTCCATTAGGCTCTTCCTTTTAGCCTCCTCCCTTTCAGCAGTCCTTTGGGCCAATTTGGCCACATTTATAGTTAAATTAGTGGCCTTGGTGGTTGAAGTCTCTGAAGATCTCTTTATTATTAATCCTCCTCTAAAATTTAGATTAATATCAGCAATATTTGGTTTTCTCCCTTGTGTAGCCAATGCCCAAATTGCCAAGGTCTCATATTCTTCACTGAAGGAAGAGTTTTGCAATGCTTCTTTAACCTCTTCCTTAGAATCTTGAAAAGGATTCTTGGACTTCATAATAGCATTAAAAGCTATTGCATCTGCAATATCCCACTCAGGAAAAATCAATACACCAGCCTGACTCACCAGTTGTCTTCCTTCATTAGGAGTGATGCTCTTGAACTCTTCCATCAATTTAGCTTTTACTTCTTCATCATTCTCCTAGTCTGACCTGTCAGGCCTTAGTTCCCTTCTCTCCCTGCATTTATCTTGATACTCTTCAAATTTCATTCTCCATGCCAATTGCAAGAATATAGGATTTTTCACAAATGTATTGTCATCTAAAAACTCCCTACATGCTTCCATTCTTGCATCTTGCACACTTTTACCTTTCATATCTAAATTGGACAAAACCAATTCAGCTGACCTAGGAGGGGAAAGCATACCAACCTGCATGTCCTAATTAGTAACAATAATTTCATCTGTCAGATCCTCATGTGGGTGATCAATTCTCTGCCTCTTAGGGCTTGGCTCAGATGGTGGTGATGGGGGACTATCTTTTGGTGATGACTCTAAATCAATTATCTTAACTGCCCCAGATGCTTTGAATTTTGGACCTAGTTGTGGAGGCACCTTCATTATTTGCTTCCCCTTTCTATCTACTTCCTCCTCATCACTGCTACTATCCTTTTTCCTTCTCTAGACGGGTCACTTTTCTGTAGGCTGGTATACTGGCCTATTTCAATTGGCCCAACACTTTGTTCTTGCATACTGAGACTTAGCCTTAAATTTATCTTTTTAGTTGTCAAGGTGTGCATAATCTCCTTGAAGTTCTTCATTAGAAAATCAATTTTATTATGGTATGGACTGAACTCCAACAGTGGATCGTACTTTGGATCCATTTCATGCACAACATCTAGTAGCTTACTATAAGCTATCCATTTCTCCTTGTTCAACTCCTACTTATTTAGATCAAATTCATTTCTAATCAGGTCCTCAGGGAAGTTGAACTCATGTGAAAATTTTCCAGCTTTTATTCTTTGTCTGAAAAGAGCAAAGAAACCCTCAGGATCATGTTGTCTCCTTGGACCACATCTCAAATGGTAATCAACAAAGAATTTATCAAAATGTGTCTAGCCTCCCCTTGAAAATACAAAGTCAAACACCACTGTATAATCAGGGAAGAATGTTCCTTTCCCCCTTCCAGTGAGGTTGTCTTCATGAATACAACCTATCTGCCACATAACTTTTGCAAACCCTACTCTTGGTGGCACATTGTATGGTAGTATGTGAGGGGCTCCTTGAAATCCATATACTCTCAAGACAGTGCTGACTGGGTATGGGATAATGTCACCCCAGTTATGGTAAACCCTCAACTTTTGCTTCCTCCCCTTTGGCATAAGGAAATCATGCAATTCCTCAGAGATCCTAGGTACATTCAGCATCAATCTATCCCTTAATCTAGAAGCAAAAAAATTATAAAATTGCACATAATTGGTGCTTTCCTTATTACAGGATAAATATGCAACCCATATCTATATTGACAACCTTTCTCCATCAACTGATTGCCTTAATTTCATCTTCTTAGAAAAGAAATAAGCATTCCTAAATAGAAACATATGCATCAACATAGAATACCAAAAGAATTGAGTACCAGTATTATTTTTCTGCAGCTTCGACAACCCTTCATGTATCCTCTCAGCCAAGAAAGAAGCAAAGTCATATGTCACAGAGAAGTTAGGGTGTTGTATTTGCACCCCCATGAACATGTACGCAATAGGCATTACCACACTAGGACTAAAACCCAAAATATGACATAATGAATAGAAAGTGGCCAGGAAAGGTTTTGCAAAACAATTCAATCTGAAAGGTTCCTGGTCATGAGGGCTAATATGAAATTGTGAACCTCCTGCCTTGACTAGATGAGGTGGAAGCAGCTTAGCCCTAAAAAGAGATTTCAGCTTTGCATACTCCTGCTTCTTTTCCTCAATATTGATAAGAACCAAGTCTTCACTCGGCTCACTCAAATCAAAAATCTATTGGATATCTTCTCTATTAATTTCTAGTAGCACCCCTCCATCATTAAGACTAATTACCCGTGTAATAGGGTCATACCTCGCGGCCACTGCCCTAAGTAAGTCCACATCAAGGAATACATTTGGTACAACCAGCTTCCCCATGTCATACATCCATCCATTTGAAAAAGGGTGAGGCAAATTCCTCTATCCATACCATAATCTAAACATTTCTAAGCCAGTGAGAGGAACCCTAGCATCGTCAATGTTGGAATAATTACACACTAACCCCTCCCCTAGTATTTTCCCTCGCATCAACACTACACATTTCCTTCTATCATTCATTGATAAGAGAAATTGATCCAAGAAATCATCGTACAAGTTTCTTTTCAAATATTCAATGTCACCAAAGTGCTGCTTGGTTGGTGCCATCTTGGACAAACTAGGGCTTTGTTACAATGTTACACTTCAATTGGCTAGGACTAAGCAGAGATAGGAAACTATAGAGTAAAAAACTGTAATTACTCACAATTTATGATTAAACTATAGCCTTAACAAGAGATTTCAATAAGCTCAATGACAAGCATAGCAAACCCCTTTCCCAAATTTAGGTGCAAAATGACTGGGAGGCATAGAAAATAAACTTATGGTTCTTTTAGCATAAACTCCAAATTCTGGCTACAGCGGCTCACAATTTCACCTTCAGCTCTGAAACTGTTTTCACAAAATAATTGGATGCTTTGTGATACAAATGAGGTAGGAAAATTGATCTTATGTCAATCAAATCTCGCCAGTAAATGTCTCATCCGCCATTAAAGCTCATTCACGAGCTACACGAACGGCTCCAACCACATTTGATACATATTCAAATTTGAACCGTTGATCCTCCAGTTTGATCAAATCATCGATGACCACCTTCAAAATAGGCTGACATAATCACCAACACAACAATAAGGGGCCCACCATGCCATACACTGCAAATGAAATCCATGTGGTGGTTGCCCGTGATACCACAATCCCTTGATTTACCATCGCGGGATGGCAGGCAACCGTTGATCCTTCTCATTAGAAATCCTGCTACTTCAAAAATGGTCATCATCCTTTCCGTTAATTGTCGAGCATCTTTTCCCTCAAAATTCTAACATCTGCATTGAAATAAAGCATGTGCATCTCACAAGCATTTTAGTAATCTGACCCTTAACACATTTAGAACTGGCTAATGCTTCCTTCACTCTTTAGACCTCATCAGATGAGACACGTGGCAAGGGCCTGTGATATCACAATCCTATAATTCTTGATCACGTGATGGCGGGCACCATTGATCTATAGGAAATAGATCAACGACACCACTAATTCAACCCTCTACAAAATAAAATCATCGACGACCACCTTCAAAAAAAGTTGACACAATTGCCAACATGGTGATAAGGGGTCCACCTTACCATACACTATGAAGGAAGTCCACGTGGCGGTTGCCCATGATATCACAATCCTGAAACTTCTGATCGCACAATGACATGCAACTGTTGATCATGAGCATCAATGATCTCATTCCTTTAACACAGTCGCCAGCCATGTCATTAACCTTCGAGTAGCTTTTCCAGTGAGATTATAACATATCTGTCGATTTAGAACATGTGCATCTCAAGAACACTTTAGTAATCCGCCCCTTAATACATTTAAGTCGGCTAGTGTTTCCTTTACTCTTTAGGCTTCATTGGATGAGACATGTGGCGCCCGCCCGTGATTTCGTAATCAACCCAAGCACCATTGTAGGATGGAGGGGAACAACTCAAATCAAATGATAGTTGGTTAGGGATAGCGCAAATTTGATCCCACAAATAGGACACGTGGCCCCCGCCCGTGATTTCATGACCCTTCAATTCCCGATCACGGGATGGTGGGCACCGTTGATATCTATAGGAAATAGATCAACGGCAACACTAAATCAACCCTTGCAAAATAAAAATATTCATTAAAAGGAGAAGTGGGCATTACTAGGCGGATGACAAATAAAAAAATTATATTTATAGAAGAAAAATAAAATAAATGTACAACTTGTTTTATAATTTCACTTTTAACTTTAAATGTATGTTCACTCATTAAGTTGTATTTTTTTTACAATCACATTTTTATTTTAGATGTTTGTTTATAAAATATAAAGATGCATTAAAAATATATTAGAAATATTTTTCTTTATATTATATAATATTCATAACATTAAATTAACATAGAATAATTTCACAATATCACTTAAAACCAATCAAGAAAAATTTAATCATTACTATGCAACATTATTCTCACATCAAACTAACAAATAAACATTGATTTTTTTTTATTTTTTTTTATATTATAACATTCATAACTTAAACCTTTTATACACAATATCTTGGTTAATTATAAAAAAAACACATAAAATTATTTATAAGCAACTTAATTTTTTTAACAATTTAATAAAATATAATTTAATATAATGAAGAAAAATTTAATAAGAATTATCTAGATAAATTATGAAATATTGATTTACTTATCAAGAAAAAATCAATGATAAATTTACTTATTAGAGATAAATTTACTTACCAATCTATTTTAACCATCAAGAAAAAATTAATCATTAGTGATTGGTACATTATTGGCACATCTTTTAAACTGACAAATAAGGTTAAGGTTAAATTAGTATTCAATTTGGGTTAGGGATCAATTAGGGTTATAATTCAATAAGGGTTTAATTAAGGTCAGGGTTAAGGTTAGTCTTAAATTAGGGCTAGGATTGGAGTTAGGGTTCAATTAAGGTAAGGGTTCAATTAGAGTTCTTTAGGGTTTTGATACAATTAGGGTTAGGTTTCAACAATACCTAGGGTTACAATTATAGTTCAATTAGTGTTAGAGTTAGGGTTATAATACGAGTTCAATCAAGTTAGGGTCAAGGTTTAATTAGTGTTAGAGTTAGGGTTGCAATAATAAAATTTTCCATAATGATATGGAAAGGCATTCATTTGGATTTATATACAAATGCACAAATAAGAATTGGTAATTAAGAATTCTATAGAACTAAAGTTATAAGAACAAATACAATCCTTAGCTTAATCATTTGTTCTTTGTTATGGTTGGGATAAGAATTTAATGGGGCCAACCGAGACTTAGGAAATAAAACCCTATGGAGGAAATAAAGTATTAAAATCAAAGTTGGGTTTTAATTTTAATATGGTGACGTAAGCCTAAGCCATTAACCCTAGTGGTCATGTCGTCGACGGCTTAGCCAAAGCCTTTAATTAAATACTAATCGTGCAATGTGTAGGTTTTTCAGATTCAAAGATAAGGGAAAAGATCTCGATCGTACCCCGCCAACTCATAGACCTAAGGTGTCACCCTATTATTTGGCGCAAGGTCAGCAAAAGGAAGATGTGTGTCCTATATGGATTAATGTTATTGTTCATGAGGAAGGTGAACGATGCTTCGTTGGATGTCAAACTAAGTTAGCCTGAGATAAATCGTTTGATCTGCCAACTCTTTAGGAGATCAGGGGCAGTATTCGAAGTTGGAAAACAACACATGGTGGTCATTTTATTGTACAACTGGTGAAGCATTAATGAATTATTCCTTGCTTGTGTAGTCATGTCGATCTCAATCTATGTGAAGATGTTGTTGGCAATCTTGAAGGGTGATCTTTGGATTCTCATGCAGCTCTAGTTAAATAGTGACAATACATACGCTGCCAAATTGCCATGTTTGCACATGCATTTTTACTAAGCATTGATGAAGGTTGCCATTACCTCGCACAATAAATACAAGAGGAATTAACTGCTAATAGTGTCATTCTTGTATCAGTTAGAGCACTTTGTGGGATGAGTCTAATCAAGTTTGAGTGCTTGTCTAGGAAGAGAAAATGAGTAAGTTAGTAAGGAGGTCTGTTCATTTGAGCTCACAAAATATCAGTCCTTCTATTCATGAAGGTGCTTTGGTTGACAAGCCCAGGCTTGTTCCCACTAGATGTAGTAGAAGGTTGCAATTCTAGGACATTCCTGCTCAACTGGTAGATGAAAAAGGCAAGCAGTCGGTGGTGTGCTCTATTACTAGTGTCAGAAGGAAAATAAGGTATGGGCATGGCTCCTTATCTAGATGCCAACACTCGCCCATTGACCTTATGAGCAACACTTCTGATGATGTAACCGAGATTGGCTCTGACTACTATCAGTATTTACATCGCTTCAATCACAGTCTACCCTCTAATGAGGAAGTGATATCTATGGTGCCATTGGTTGTTAAAACTCCAAGCAAACGGACTACAACCATATTGGGCAAGGACAAGAAAGAAGAGGAGGCTGAGGGTCTACTATATTGGGCAACAACTAGAAGCGGGCATGTATACCGGGGTCTGAGTGTTGGTAAGGACAGGCTAGCGGGTAAATAAGAAGTTGTTGTGCTACCTTCGTGGCAATTTGGTTGCCTGGTTTTTTTGCGGGGATAGCGACAAGGGGATTTTGATGACAATTTGTGTTCCCTTTTCTTTTATTTTTCCCCAATTTGTGTGCCACTATGTTTTGCAGATTCAACGTGTGGGAAGTTTTGAAATGAAAGTCAAATGCAATGGAGATTTTGTTTAAATGAAAATTTGTGGTGAAATTACATTTGAGCCTGAAGCTTGTTGTTCCCTTGTCATATAAAAGGGAATTC
This sequence comes from Sequoia sempervirens, assembly GCA_007258455.2. Lineage (NCBI taxonomy): Eukaryota > Viridiplantae > Streptophyta > Pinopsida > Cupressales > Cupressaceae > Sequoia > Sequoia sempervirens. Next base: position 1,088,017,385 of record VDFB02271358.1, on the reverse strand, counting down.
AAGGCTCATTTGTAGGGAGAGAACTAATGAAAGCTCTAGCTAGGTTTTGAGTTGAATATATGGGTAGAAAGATATCTATCCTCTGATGAGGAAGTGATATTTGTGGTGCCATTGGCTGTTAAAACCCCAACCAGATGAAATAGAATAGATAGCCTATTTTGAGTTTTGGATGAATATATGCAAATTATCTTAAATTGTATGCAAATTGACTTATAAGCATGAATAAATGTATAATTCTAATATATTTTCTCTCCTTATGTGGATTTGAGTGAATTTTGAATGAAATGTTAATGATGTTGTCATTCTTCTTTTGAGAATTTGTTCAATTGTGTGTCTATGTTTTAGGTAGAATTCAATTTTAAAATTTTGAGGTTTCATATTTATGTGTGAGATTGATCTAATATTCCAGAAAATGAATGTTAAAATATCATGAAAAAAATGGGCATAGAATGAATGTAGAAGTAAAATTATATTTGCATATATTCATAAAATAAGATCTAATAAACAAAAAATATATGCAATTAAAAATAAAGGAAAAATAATTCAACCCACATTTAGATAAGAGAGATAATTAGATTATATGATAACTTTAAGGCTAGGGTTAGGGTTTGATTAGGATTAGTGTTGCTTAGGGTTATGATTAGAGTTATGAATCTACAATTAGGGTTCAATTAATGTTCACTTAGGGTTTCTTTCTTGGGAGAGAAGTTTATTGAATGGTAAGTGTATTTTATAAAATTAATATGTCAAGAATTAATTTTAGATAATACTACATGTGATTTTTCATATGGCATTAAATCGTAGATTAAAACTGATAATAGATTTCCTTCCTTCTTTTGCATTGTAAGCTACCATAATATATGGCCTTAAAATCCTATTCATATTTTGAGCTTTTCTAAACTATACAACACGACATCCAACAAAAAAAATTGTTATGCATTTTTTCCACTTGCACAAATACTTAGAATTATTAATGTGTTAGTTAGGTTAATTCTTTATTGCAATAAATAAATACACACTAATATATATATATTATGGATTTGAGGGAAAATATTAAAATATTTGTATATATAGAAAAATTTAAATGCAAGGGTTTCAAGTACATACCTTTGCTTTTGTTAATGTTGATGAAGATACAAATCTTGATGAAGTGACAAATTTGATGACATGATATAAAAAACTGAAATATCTTTCCTCTATGCGGCACTTGAAATTTTCTACAAAACTATAAGTAACTCTACGTCAAATTTTTGACTTTGGACCTATTTTGCATCAATAAATATGAGCTTTGACACATGCCTCCTAATCTAGCATACAATATGTACTTAAATGCTCAGAATAGTTGGGAGTAGTGTTGAGATTGGTGGATCTTTGGGAAGGTCCAATGCTTCACCTTTGTATCTCTCCCTATAGATAGAGGTAGAGATGAATATAGAATGAGAGAGGAAAAGTGGATAAAAATAGATAGAGATATAGAGAGCGATAGAGGGAGAAATAAATATATAGAGAGATAGGGAGATATATATACGCAGAGAGAGAGAGAGATGAAAAGATAGAGATATAAGGAGATATAGAGAGGGGAAAAGAGAGAGAGAGATAAGAGAAAGAAAAATAGATGGAGAGAGGAGATAGAAATAGGGGAGAGCAGAGAGAGAGAAAGAGAGAGGAGAGGATAGATAAATGGGAAGAGAAAGACATAGTATTATAGAGATATATGGGAAGATAAAGGGACAAATAGGGTTGAGATAAGGAAGATAGGATAGGGTATAGGGAGGAGCAAGAGATCAGGGAGAGATGGGGAGAGATAGAGGAAGGAGAAAGGAAGAGATATGAGGAGGAGAGATAGAAGATGGGGAAGAGGAGATATATGCAGAGAAGGGGAGAGAGGGAGAGGAGGGAGGCTAATTTTAGTTTAAAATTTTATAAAATATTCAATAAATAATAATATAAATATTATAAGAATTATATAATTTGTATTTTAAATTACACACTATATTTTATTTGTTGAAAAATATGTAATTTTTTAACCATTTTCTATATATTTAGTATTAAGATTTTTACATCTTTTAACAATTCAATATATAATACAAATAAAATATAGTTAATAATTTAATTAACTAGCATACCTATATTAATTAATAATATATGTAAAACACACTGAGAGTTATCTTTATCAAGATGCCTATTGACTTGAAAAAATGCTTACATTTTCATGAATATGAATTTGGAAAGCAATCAATTTGATTTCATTATTGTTTGTGTCATTGTTTATCTCAATTCCCACATATAAGGGTACACATTGAAATTTGAAATCATACCAACTTGTCTCTAACAACAATCAACCAAGAACAATAAATTTAAAAGCAAAAATTTTCATCAATCATTAGATTTAGTATTGATGATCAAAGTTGAAGTATCATGACAAAATGGTATTAACTTAGATATATCCACTATTTTTTTTCAAATGTTTAATTACATTGTTAACATTATATACATTCAAGCATTGAAATGTTATGAAACCTATAGTTTTGCAATTGAGTCTAATAAAGCTTTGCTCCTACGAATAATCAAACTTCTTTGCTTTTTAAGGACTGTGCATTTAACCTTTGTTCAAGCATATTACAAGTCTCTTTTCACCAGTTTAACATGTATCCGTTGAAAATGACTCCTTTGTATAATGTGAAAACTTACTATCATCTTGTTTTCACAAGCCTGCAAATGTTCAATTATTTTGTTGTTACACCCATAATTTCTTCTGCTACTTCTTCAAAAGTTGTAATCCAAGTGAATGAAGTATGGTCTTCCACTTTGCATTGAAGTATATATTTATAATCACATTTAGGGAAAGTTTTATCACATCTTCCACAATACCATTGACCATTTTCATTAGTGTTTACCTTCTTTTTGCAGTGCCTATCTCCAATTTTCAAGGGGCATGTTGTATAACAAAATCTTTCTACCTTAATGAAAGATAAGGTAGCTTTTGGGTAAGTGCACCAAGATGGTTCTGCAAGGCTTTATGGCCACTTTTTTCTAAAATCAGGAAATGCTTAACTGGACGTGAAATTGAGGATAGTTAACTCAAAATTTTGAGATGGAACAAAAACAAGGATCAAAGTGCTCCGAGTCTACTTTCTAAACTACTAATTTATTTTGAAAATGGTTGAGATTAAGGGGTTCAAAAGAGGGATGTACAGAAATTGGTGTTGTTTTTGTCAGAAAAACATAACATAACAACTCTTGTACGACCTAAGCACAGTGAAATTTTTTGTAGTATTTTAAATCACTATGCTCTCAAAAGTTAGCTTAACAACATCTAGTTGATACAATTTTCCTGATAATTTTTAATCAATATTTGATTTTACAATTTTCTAAGTAAGTACTGTGAAAAATAGAATTTTGGCGTGCTCCCCTACAAATTTTGGAAAGTAATAGATTTTTTTTAATTTTTAATTTTTAAAATTTGTAGAATGGAGTCTAGTTTCTAAAAATGTAATTTATTTGAAATTTTGATGAATGCTTAATTTATAACAAAAAAAAAACCAAACACTGCTTTTTGCTAAAAAATAGACATACAAAAAAAGAAATTATGGATGAAAGCCCTAACATTGTCATAAAGTGAAAAAAATTATATTGTTGGAAAGCTAAGAGAGAACTTAACATTACCCATGTTTTTGATTTTGTGGATATTGATCCAAATGCAATCCTGATGATGAGCACGAACCCAATTATGTGAAAATTTGTAGAATTTGCAAAAAACACGTCTTTGGTCATTGGGAATGCCCTCCAAACCTTTGGGTTGGTATTCCAAGGAAAATACCAAAGATAAGGCTTGGGGATTCCCAAAGAAAAATATAACATGAGCGCGCTGTAACGTGAGTGCGTTATAACGCGCTCGCATTATTTATTAGTTTTCACTTTTTCCTTCTCCATGGAACATTTCTAGCAACAAATATCGTGCTCGTGTTATTTATCCCTTTAGCTAAATGCTATTTTTTTTAATGTTTTTTCATATGTTTGTATGTATATGTATGCTGGTGTGTCATGTATGTATGTATGTATGTATGCCTATATGTATGTATTTATGCTTATGGGTGGGAGTGGAAGAGAGGGTGGGAGTGAGAGAGAGTGTGGAAGGGTGGGAGAGTGGGATAGGGTGGTAGAGAGTGGGAGAGAGTGGGAGAGAGTGTGGGAGAGTGGGAGAGTGGGGGATAGGGTGGAAGGGAGGGAGGAGAGAGTGGAAGAGAGTGGGAGAGAGTTGGAGATGGTAGGAGAAGGTGGGAGAGAGGGTGGGAGAGGGTGTGAGAGGGTGGGAGAGGGTGGGAGAGAGTGGGAGAAGGTGGGAGAGAGGGGGGAAGAGGGTGAGAGAGTTGGAGAGGTGTGAGAGAGTGAGAGGGCGAGAGAGTGGGAGAGAGGGAAGAGGGTGAGAGAGGAGAGGGGAGGAGGATGGGGGAGTGTGGGAGAGAGTGGGAGAATGTTGGAGAGGGTGTGAGAAGGTGGGAGAGAGGGTGGGAGTGTTGGAACTGTAAAATTTTGAGAATTTTACAAGTTTTTCATACCCATGAGTTTTTGAATGAGTCCTTACCATAGACACAAAAATCCTCTCTTCATAAAATTTTTCCCATATTTTTCCATGTGGTCCCGTAGAATCCATCGAGTCATGAATATTTCATTATATAATCCATATCGACAAGAGATGGTGAGGGTCTCCCCGATCCACAATGTTTTTTTTGCTAATATACATATGTTGTAGATCTATTGGCAAGGCTTCAGAGATGTCACACCGATCAGAATTTGTATGCAAACACCCATTGATAGGACATAGTTCATTGTTTCAGCGATAGAATGACATATCAGTGAGAAATATTTCATCAGGATGAGTCATAGTGAAATCATATTGTCTTACCGATTGGTGCTCGAGCAAACATTTTGGCCAAACCAAAAGTCTTCGGAGTGAGGTCTTGTCGAATGTATTATGTCCCACCAGGACTATCTCATAGAATGACGTATAGGCCAGACTAAAGGTTATTGGAAAAAAGTCTCAGCAAATGCACCTGGTCTCACCGAAAAAGCATAAGGCGATTATATCAAATGACTCTCGAGATGAGGTTATGTAGTCTTTCCAACTCATATGTGATAGAAACTAGGGTTGATATGAGAAAACACAATCTCACTACTTTGAGTCCTTGATCTGAGAACTCCTAAGGTGTTATTTCTTTCACCCTACAAACTATAGGTCCTCTACCTTTGAGGCACCCCTAGTTCACTTCAACAACCCTGCTATCATTGCAAATTTGTTGCTACCAAGTGTTATTTGGTACTTCTTTCTTCACATGCACAATCTAGCCCTTATTCCTCTAAAGACTAGTCAACCTTCCATTCTTCCCAACCTTGTTGCAGGGGCGTGTGGCACCTTCCAAAACCTCCAAGGTCATCTTTCCTAGGTGCTTCAACAAACACCAAGCTTCAGTTCTTCAACGTTTTCCTAAAATCTCAGTTCTAAGTTCTTGGGCAGAGCTACAAGCCTCAAGCCCCCTTTAGTCCTCTCAACACAAATAACAGGTTTGAACTCTTCTCTCCCAATTGCTTGTGCCAATTTTTCTATTGACTCTCTGGCTCTTTTCCCAAGCTCTGACAAGTTCTTTGGAGTTTGGTACCATTTCCTACCCGTACAGGGGTACAATCCAACCTAGGTGAAACTAGGGTTTCCTAAGGCTTTTCCTTAGTCTTTTCTGTATTTTCTGACCACAAATGTAATGAAGAGTCTCCTGTTTTCTACTCCACTCCTTCTCTGAGCTGTCTGCAATCATAATACACATTAGATATTAATGATGCCACCCCCTGCTATGTTGGGGTTTTGCCCTCTTAACTGTCTTTCCTAGCCGGGCTTCAAAACTCGCCTAGGAACAGTCTTCTAGCTTTCCCATTAGAACCTCTAATGCGTACTATATATACACTATATACATGCTTGGAGTTTAGGATTTCCTCCTCTGCGTCCATACTACCTAGTGCGATCAGAAACAACCTAAAGACTCCATTTTCTGGTTCTTTTTACCAGTCCAAAATAGAACTAAAGAAAGACACAGATCATACAAAAAGCAAAGAGCGATGGAAAACTATTTAAAAATTCCAAAACAGAACTTCAGAACATTTCTTTTACATGCTCTTAAACAAATAAAAGATTTATTCCATTCAACTATTTGTTGTCACGCCAACAAACACAGGAAAACATATTTGTACACAACAAAGTCCCTGCTTCTTGCTTATTTTCATTACAATTGCCATTGTCAAAAACTTCCAACCCTGTCAAAAATGTTGAGATCTTTGTTTTACATGAAGAGAAAACAGTTAGGTTTACTGTTTTGGGCTCAAAAGTAACCAAACAATGCGTGTTTGAAAACACACTGTGTTTTGCAAACTTAACCAAAACCTTAGGAATCAATAACACAATGATTCCCACCTTATTAAAATTTAAACCTAAGCTCTAAAAAGGTCCCCTTACACATCATCAATGGTGTTTGAGACCTTACATAACAAAACAAAAAGATTAAAAAACAATACACCAAAAATATGCTTGTATTTTGGTTATTGCTCCTGCACCATTCTCCCCCTCTTAGCACAAAGACTAAGAACTAGAAAGAGGGATCATTTTTAGGTCAATGCCAATATTCTTGAATTTATCTTATTGTACCCATGTAGCCTCAGAGTCAGGCTTACTCTTCCACTTGATAAGGTGCTCCATGTAGACCTTATTCCTTGTTGACTTTTTCACCCTGGACTCCAAGATCTGCTCTGCCTCAAGCTACTCTTGAGTAGGTAGGGGTACATTTATGATGTACTTGAAGACCTCATGACTGTTCTGAACCTCATCACTGATTGTGCCCTTATATATGATCAAATCAACAATGTTGAACACCAGAGATATGCCCAAATCTGATGGTAACTCCACCTTGTAAGCATTCTTGCCATACTTGGCCATCACCTTGCATGGTCCTACTCTCTTCATTTGCAACTTGGTGGACATCCCCTTCTTCAATCTGGATTTGTTGAGGTGAACCATCACATAATCACCCACTTGAAACTGCACATCTCTTCTTGTCTCATCAACTTTATCTTTCAACTTTTGTGTTGCTGCTATAATTGTCTTCTTAACCTGCTCATGAATCTCCTTCATGGTTTGAGTGAAGTCTTCTGCATGTCCACTCCTATCCTCCATTGTTCCAAGGTCTTTGAGCTCACAAATTCCTCTTGGGTACATCCCATACACAACTTCAAATGGACTTTTTCCTGTAGTTCTGTTCACACTATCATTATATGCATATTCAGCTTGGGAAATCACCATATCCCAGGTCTGCCCATATTCCTTTTTCAAGCACCTCAATAGGTTACCTAACACTCTGTTAACCACCTCGGTTTGACCATCGGTCTAAGGATGGTATGCTGATCCAAATGACAAATTTGTTCCCAATCTACTCCACAATGTTTTCCAAAAATGGCTCATGAACTTCACATCCCTGTCTGAGATAATGCTCAATGGCAATCCATGGATTCTCACAACTTCCCTAAAAAAGAGATGGGCAATATAGCTTGCATCATGTGTAGTCTTGCAAGGAATAAAGTGACTCATCTTACTAAATCTGTCCACAACTACAAAAACACTGTCAAAACCAGTTTTGGTCTTAGGAAGACCTACCACAAAATCCATGCTCACACACTCCCATGGCCTGCTAGGAATAGGCAGGGGATGATACAACCCAGCATTGCTAGCTCCCCCTTTGGCTCTCATGCAAACAACACACTGTTCTACATACTTCCTAACATCTCTTGCCAACCTAGGCCAGTAATAAAATCTTTGTACCAGCTCTAAAGTTTTATTGATTCCAAAGTGTCCACTAAGACTGCCATTGTGTTTCTCTTGGATCAAATTTTCCCTCATTGATCCTCTTGGGACACATAATAGATTTCCCTTGAATAACAACCCATTTTGCAATGTATACTCAATATATTGACTGTGAAAGTGATTTGCAAAGTCTGAACATACCTTGTAGGCTTCAGAGAAATCTTCATCCTCACCATAGAGATCTTTAAAACTTTCCAATCCTATGCTTTTATGCTGTATCTCTTGGACTGTCAGCATCTTCCTGCTTAATGCATCTGCCACTTTGTTTTGCTATCCCTTCTTGTGCTTAATGGTAAATGTGAAAGATTGAATGTACTCAATCCACTTCAAGTGTCTATTGTTTAATTTCTCTTGTGTGTTGATGTAACTAAGTGCCTGGTTATCTGTGAAAACCACAAACTCTTTGGGCAATAAATAATGCATCCATTTCCTAAGGGAGTGCACTAAAGCATAAAGTTCCAGATCATAGGTGTAGTATTTTTTCTTGGCTTCATTAAGTTTTTCACTGAAGAAGGCTACAGGCCTACCTTCTTGACTAAGGACACCTCCTACTGCTACTCCACTTGCATCACACTCAACTGTAAACAATTTATCAAAACTAGGCAATAACAGGATAGGTTGTGTTGCCGCTTCTTTTTTCAGCTTTTCAAACCCTTTATTAGCCTCTAGTGTCCACTTAAACTTTATTTTCTGACCACCCTTGATTGTATCTAACACTGGTGCACATATACCACTAAAATTCCTTATAAACTTCCTATAAAACTAAACCAAACCATGAAAACTTCTTACCTCAGTTGCTGTGGTTGGTGTAGGCTAGTTTAGGATGGCTTCCACCTTACTTGGATCCATCTTCAGCGTTCCTTGGGATACCACAAAGCCTAGATACACAAGCTCTTGTTTGAAGAACTCACACTTCTCGAGGTTGATTGCCAACTGTTCTTCTTGTAACCTTTTGAGTACCATCTCTACATGCTTCAAATGTTCATTTGCTGTCTTACTGAAAATCAATATGTCATCCAAGTAGACTACCACAAAAATCCCTATGAAATCCTTAAGCACCTCATTCATTAGTCTCATGAACATGCTAGGGGCATTTGAGAGGCCAAATGGCATCACTTTCCACTCATATAAACCATCATTTGTCTTAAAAGTTGTCTTCCATTCATCACCCTCCTTAGTTATGATTTGGTGATACCCGCTCTTAAGATCTAGCTTGGTGTAGAATTTTGCACTTCCAAGGAAATCCATTAAATCTTCAATTCTAAGTATTGGGAATATATACCTAATAGCGATCCTATTAATTTCTCTATAATCAGTACAAAGTCTCCATTTACCTCCTTTTTTTGTTGCCAAAACAACTAGGACTGCACATGGGCTGATGCTCTTTTGAATTACACCTTGATTCAGCAATTCTTCCACTTGTCTTGCCACCTCTTGGTTCTTCTCAAGGGTAAGCTTGTATGCTGCTTTGTTAGGCAATGAGGCTCCAGGTATGAAGTCAATTTGATGACTTATTTCTCTCTTGGGTGGTAGAGTTGATGGTGTTCCATCACTCACTATGCTCTTGTATTTGTCAAGCAAGTTTTGGACAGCTGCTGGTAACACTGTCCTTTCAGCCTTTTCCTCTTCTTTGGGCTGCATCATGATCACATACCCTTCACTCCCTTGGTGTAAATCCTTGATGAACTCCTTACCACTGCTCAACATAATGTTTGGAACCTTGGATTGCCCTTCATCATCCTCAATCAATGACTGCAACTTGAAGGTTCTTCCATCCTTCTTAAATTCTATGGTGTTCTCCTTCCCATGATATACAAAACCTCTATCATATTGCCATGGCCTGCCAAGAAGAAGATGGCATGCATCCATGGGCAGTACATCACAAATCAGCTTGTCTTTGTAGCCTCCAATCGAGAATTCCACTGTAACCTGCTCATTCACTAAGACACTTTGCCCTTTGTTCAACCATGTGACTTTATAGGGATTGGTATGAGGTACCTTCTGCAATTTTAACTTATTTACTACCTCCTCAGAGATGATATTTTCCGTAGAACCAGAATCTACAATAACCTTGCATACCTTTTCCAATATCTTGCACCTTGCTCTAAAGAAAGCTCTCCTTTGCTTGGGTTCTTCCTTGACCGGTTGTCTAATCAGCACTCTATTAAACATCAGATTTTCACCTACTTCTGACTCTATATGACTGATCTCAGGTGTCTTTACACTCATGGTGTCCTCTTGTGCATAAGCTACTCTTTTCTCATTGCTAGATGAAGCTTTCTCCAAGAATCTATAAGCTGGATGACCTAGCTGATTACAGTGATAGCACTTCATGGTGGCAAAGTAGGAGTTACTTTTTCCTGCTCCTCTACCTCTGTTTGAACCCCCTTGTGATCCTCTTCCTCTATTAAATCCTCCTCTTGATGAGGTTTCACATCCATGCTCAGTAAGCTTTGACTCACCTTGGCTTCTTTGGTCACCACCTCTTCCTTGGTAACCTCCACGCTATTCTCTTTGATCTCTGCCTCTTCCTCTGCCCTTAGAGGACTGATCATGCTTCCTTTTATTCCTCTCTTCAATCTTGATAGCTAGCTGATAGCGTTGGTGGACTGTCTTGGGGCTAGGCAAAGCCATCTCTTCCTATATATTCCACTTCAAACCATTGAGGTATCTAGCCACTTTTAGGCTCTCATCTTCTGCCACATTTGATCTCAAAAAAAAGCTTTTGAAACTCTTCAGTGTAGGTGTTTACATCTTGGTCTTTTTGTCTTAAACTCTGCCTCTTCTTGTAGAGTTGAATTTCATAGTCATCTGGCATATAGGCTTCTTTCACTTTCGCAACCATTCCTTTCTAGGTTGATATAGGCTGCTTACCTTCTTTCTCCCTTTCAGTCTGAACAAATTTCCACCAAGTTAACACTGATCCTCTCAACCTTGATTTTGCAACCTTCACCTTCTGTGCTTCTATGACTCCATCACATTCGAAGTGATTCTCCATTCCATCTATCCAGTCTAAGACCAAATCAGGATCCATCTTTCCATGGAGTAGTGGTACACCCTCAAGTCCTTTTCCACTCAGGGATTTTAATTCCTTCAAGAAAGGCTCCTCCTCGAGAACAGGGTTAGGTTCAGGGACTTTGTCTTCCTCTGCAACCTCTTCTTCTTTTGGCACTTTGCCTTCCAATTTCACCTTGTTCAGTGCTTCTTCGAGCTACTCTATTCTTTCCTTTAGAGACTTGTTCTCCTCTTCTTGCTCTGCAACCATCTTGGGTGGTTCACTTGATTCAACTTCCTCTGACATATAAGCTGCTTTCCCAAATCTTTCACTTCTCTGATACCAATCTAATAGAAACTAGGGTTGATATGAGAAAACACAATCTCACTGCTTTGAGTCCTTGATCTGAGAACTCCTAAGGTGTTATTTCTTTCACCCTACAACCTATAGGTCATCTACCTTTGAGGCACCCCTGGTTCACTTCAACAACCCTGCTATCATTGCAAATTTGCTGCTGCCAAGTGTTATTTGGTACTTCTTTCTTCACATGCACAATCTAGCCCTTATTCCTCTAAAGACTAGTCAACCTTCCATTCTACCCAACCTTGTTGTAGGGGCATGTGGCACCTTCCAAAACCTCCAAGGTCATCTTTCCCAGGTGCTTCAACAAACACCAAGCTTCAGTTCTTCAACATTTTCCTAAAATCTCAGTTCTAAGTTTTTGGGTAGAGCTACAAGCCTCAAGCCCCCTTTAGTCCTCTCAACACAAATAATAGGTTAGAACTCTTCTCTCCCAATTGCTTGTGCCAATCTTTCTATTGACTCTCTGGCTCTTTTCCCAAGCTCTAACAGGTTCTTTGGAATTTGGTACCATTTCTTGCTCATACAGGGGTACAATCCAACCTAGGTGAAACTAGGGTTTCCTAAGGCTTTTCCTTAGTCTTTTCTATATTTTTTGACCACAAATGTAATGAAGAGTCTCCTATTTTCTACTCCACTCCTTCTCCAAGCTGTCTACAATCACAATACACATTAGATATTAATGATGCCACCCCCTGCTACGTTGGGGTTTTTCCCTCTTAACTGTCTTTCCTAGTTGGGCTTCAAAACTCACCTAGGAACAGTCTTCTAGCTTGCCCATTAGAACCTCTAATGCCTACTCTATATACACTATATACATTCTTGGAGTTTAGGATTGCCTCCTCTGTGTCCATACTGCCTGGCGCGATTAGAAACAACCTAAAGACTCCATTTTCTGGTTCTTTTTACCAGTCCAAAACAGAACTAAAGAAAGACATAGATCATACAAAAAGCAAAGAGCGATGAAAAACTATTTAAAAAAGCCAAAACAGAACTTCAAAATGTTTCTTTTACATGCTCTTAAACAAATAAAAGATTCATTCCATTCAACTATTTGCTGTCACGCCAACAAGCACAGGAAAACAGATTTGTACACAACAAAGTCACTGCTTCTTGCTTATTTTCATTACAACTACCATTGTCAAAAACTTCCAACCCTCTCAAATATGTCGAGATATTTGTTTTACATGAAGAGAAAATAGTTAGGTTTACTGTTTCGGGCTCAAAAGTAACCAAACAATGTGTGTTTGAAAACACACGGTGTTTTGCAAACTTAACCAAAACCTTAGGAATCAATAACACAACGATTCCCACTTTATTCAAATTTAAACCTAAGCTCTAAAAAGGTCCCCTTACACATCATCAATGGTGTTTGAGACCTTACATAACAAAACAAAAAGATTAAAAAATAATACACCAAAAATATGCTTGTATTTTGGTTAGTGCTCCTGCACCAATATGTCTCACCGAAGTGTTTCATCGGTGAGAGAGTAAATATGTTTCATCAACTGGAAACCATACCATGGGGTGTGTCTTGGTAAGACACAAAGTATTCTATGAAACCTCTCCCCGACTCCAAAATTCATAGCAAAAGATAAGATAAAGGGATATCTATTGACAAGACAATGGTTATCGCTATATGTCATAGCGAGCCATTGTAGGTCATACCGATCGGAAAGAAAAGTGAACTTATTGGCAAGACAATAATTATCAAGGAGAGTTATATCAAACACATAAGAGTCTTATCGATCAGGATACAAAGGGTTACATCGACCAGACTTAAGTCATTGGTGAAATGTCACGCAACATTTGTTTGGTCTTGCCGATACTGTTGAAGGTGGATCTCGTAATTTCCATCGAAATGAAGTCATGAAGTCTTACTGACTCCTATGTCACAATGACAAGATTCAAACTCAGAGATACATTTGGTGAGACTGGCTTCTTCGGCGAGAGCTATGTGAATCGTACCGAATGAAGGTTCATCGGCAGGAAAATTGCTATGTCACGACAATCAGAAAGTGAACTTAAGGAGATGTTTTGGTAAGACATGAAGTGAGATATGGGACATCCTGCTGGCTCCATAAGTCACAGTGATGGTTTTCATTGATGAGAGTTTTAGTGATATACTTCTGATTGAAGGAATAACCGTCGGTGAGACATTAAACATCGGTAAGACTGTGTAGTGTCTTTGCGGGAGTCTGATGAACAGTTGTAAAGGCTCGAATGAAATAACTTCTTGGATGTGAATGCGAATGGATGCGACTTTTCATGTGGCTGATATATAAAACCCATTTTTGATAGCAATGAAGAGGAGAGATAGAGTAAAAAAAAATAGTAGGATACATAATTTTTTGAGACTATGATGCATGATTGAAAAATAATGGAGATTTCAATTGAATTTCTAATGTGATGACTTTTTTTTAGTGTCAATTGTCTGTTGTGCTCATTGAAAGTATTACTAAAGTTTTCTCCAAGATTGATGCTAGTTCTGGTTATTTAAATTGATGTAACAAGTTTTTATTTAGTTTATCAGTACACATTTGTTGTATCTGTGTGGTTTATTGATCAGCTCTTTCAAGAAAAGATTAAATCATTTTAATGGATCACAGTAATCAGGGAGATTCATCTGGATCATTAAGAAGAACTTGGTAGTCATAGTCTTGCATATTTATACAAGTTATAAACTAAAACATATGCCAAACAATTTGAGTTTCTGCCAAATTTTTTTTATAAGATTTCATTTGACTCCACATACCCAATAAGGCACTAGTCTCTGCATCTTTATCATTTAGTTTCATTCATTTTTTACATCTGTTAACTGAACATATTAGGTTTTAATTTTAATGTTGTTATATAATTTATACCAAATTCCAGTTTTATTTGTCCACTCCCATCTGCCATTGTGGGAAAAAAATTTCAAGAGAGATAAGCACAAGTCAAGTCTACCTCACTCATATAGGTACACTTGCCTAGGTCTGGCAGCCCCTGAAGAGTAGAAGGTTTAATTCATTTGGCCTTGTCTATTACCCTAAAACATTGTGAAGCTTGGCAACCTTTCGTGGTTCAAACTTGCATTTTTGAGAGATAATAGGGAGAAGGTGGGAGAGGGTTGGAGAAGGTGGGAGAGGGTTGGAGAGGGTGGGAGAAGGTGGAAGAGGGTGTGAGAGGGTGAGAGAGGGTGGGAAAGGGTTGGAGAGGGTGGGAAAGGGTGGCAGAGAGTGGGAGAGAGTTGGTCAACCCTCTCCCTCCTACTCCCTCTCCCTTTGTTAGGTCTTTCTCTCTCTCTCTCTCAACCCTCTCCCTTCTACCTCCTCTCCCTCTATTATGTATCTCTCTCTCTCCCTTTGTTTTGTGAGAGAGAGTGGGAGAGAGTGGGACAGTTGGAGATAGGGAGGGAGAGAGTAGGAGAGAGTGGGAGAGTGGGAGAGGCTAGAAGACAGGGTGGGAGAGAGTGGGATAGTGGGAGAGAGTGGGAGAGTGGGAGAGTGGGAGAGAGTGTGGGAGAGAGTTGGAGAGAGTGGGAGAGTGGGAAAGAGTGGGAGAGGGTGCGAGAGGGTGGGAGAGAGTAAGAGAGAGTCAGAGATGGTTAGAGAGAGGGTGGGCGAGAGTGGGAAAGAGTGGGAGAGAGTGGGAGAGAGTATAGACAAAGAGAGATAATAAATATATAAAAAAACCAACTTTTTCATAACACAAGTGCATTTTGAAGATGTATAGACATGATCGTTTTAGAAAAAAATGAATACAACATAAAGAGTATACAACATGTTGATACTTATAGAAAACAAATTATGTAGGATACCAAAAAATTGTTAAAAAGGTAAGATAAGATAAAATTAACTATGAAATTAATCATATTAATTTCATAGTTAAAAAGATAATTCTATGGATCTTTAAATATACATATATAATAATCTTTAAATCTTTATTTAAAAAAATATATATTATATTTTATAAACTTATACATTAAATTTTTTAATATTTAAGTTATACTAAAATCTAAGATGTTCAATATTCATTATTATTTTTAAATTATGATATTGATTAAAGATATATAATTATATTTATAAGATTTAAATTCAATAATGAACTTAGAAAATATTAAATCAATCAAAATTGTTTCTATTATCCAAAATACTATATAAGTAAATTATAAACTATTATAATATAATATTTAAATTTTCTATTTCAAATGTTAAATAATTCTAATGTTAAAATTTTATAATTATAAACTTACCTTTTAATGATGTTAGTAAGTTTTTTAATTAAAATTAGTTTTTCAAGCATCTATTAACATACCTAGATATATTCACCAAAATCTATTATCTATTATTGATTATGTAATTTTGTATGTATAATATATTTAAAAATAAAAAAATATATTTTTGAAAAAAAAAATATTTAAAAAATTAAACAATATATTTTTTAAATTAGAAATATATTAGAAATATTTTGAATGTATTCAACTATCAAAATGTGATTTTTTTTATATACCATTAAAATCACTAGTTGCCTTTATTTCTCCGCTTTTGCTCATTTTTAATGAATTTCCCCCAAGCCTTGTCAAATATTTCATTTTAAATGTTTTGCTTTGGAAGCAATGAAACATGTAAAATATATCGCACAAAAATTTCCTCAGGCCCCACCTTGTACAGTCCACGTGGCAGTCGCCCGTGATTTTGCAATCAACCAAAGCACCATCACGGGATGGCAGGGAACGCCTTAGATCAAAGGATAATTGATGAACAGTCACGCAAATTTGATCCCCAGATGGGACACATGTTGCCTGCCCGTGATATCGCCATCCTACAATTCCCAATCATGGGATGGCGGGCAACCATTGATCTTGAAGGCATTTTGATCGAGGACAGCGTGAATTTCATCCTTCTGAAAAATAAACAATTCATTAAAGGGAAAGGGGACATTACTAGGTGGATGGAAAATAATGACATAAGTTTTTTTTAAACCGTTCAGCACAGGGCCAACCAGGACTTAGGAAAATAAAACCCACAGAGGAGATAAAATATTAAGACCAAAGGGACCAGGCCTAGATGAAATGATGGGGCATAAGATGTTCTTAAAACCCTTCAAAAAAGGTAATGGCGAAATAAATCCTGACCAATGCATTAGGTAAACACAAGGGTTTAAGATGAAGACAAAGCTAAAACCTGAGCCCTAAGAAATTTTCCAACACCATGAAAGACTAGTGACATAAGGCAGGGCATGAGTGAAACATTAGGAACAAAATCTGAAGTTCCATCAGTACAAGCATTGGATAATTTTATATTAATATTTTGTCATATCACAAATATAAAAGGTGAGGACAATAAATAACATGTATTTTCCTATTAAATGTGAAGGATTTTCAAAAAGTTTTAGTGTCCAACTATTGGTCCATTTTTTTTCAATATAAATTGCATTTTAAATCATTATGTGTTGTTTTTATAACAAGAAATAGATTTTTTGTGTTCAACTATTAGTCCATATGTGTTGTTTTTATAAAATAGAACACAAAGAACAAAACTTTAAAGTTCCATCACTACCCATAACCCTAAACCCTAAACCATTAACCCTTAACCCTTAAACCCTCTACCCTCTCTCTCTCAAGTCTCTCCCTCCTACCCCCTCTCCCTCTCTAAGGTCTCTCTCTCAACCCCCCTTCTCCCTCTTAGGTCTTTCTCTCAATCACTCACTCCTCTATCTCTATCCCTCCACCCATAACCTTAAACCCTTAAACCATCTACCCTCTACCCTTAACCCTCCCTCCTCATCTCTCTCCCACCTCCTCTCTATCTCTCTCAACTATCTTCAATATCCTACCCCTCTCCCTCTCTTAGGTCTCTCTCTCACTCACTCACTCCCTCTATCTCTATCCCCTCCACCCTTAACCTTAAACCCTTAAACCATCTACCCTCTACCCTTAACCCTCCCTCCTCTATCTCTCTCCCACTCCCTCCCTCTCTCTCTCTCAACTATCTTCAATATGCTACCCCTCTCCCTCTCTTAGGTCTCTCTCTCACTCACTACCCTCTATCTCTATCCCTCCACCCTTAACCTTAATGTTGGTGTGAATAAGTCTTGTACCTAGTTTATTCCTTTACTAGGGACTTAGGGGACTTAATTCACATGTTAAGTTTACTTAGGATATTAGTTGTCATATCTAGATAAGTATTAGTTGTCTTATCTAGAATTTCCACTTTCCTAGGTAGTTATGAGTTAGTTGTCTCATGTGATAGGATTAAGACACTTGTCATGATCTTGTCTTATCCTATCTCTCATCCTTGCCTTTATAAGCAAGGCATCTCCAGCATATTTGTTAATAGATGGCATATAGCATTGTATAGTATTGCATTGATCATATTGTATCATATTGCAATCCTTGTTTGGTGGAATAGCATCTTCCATTATTGCTTCTCTCTATCTCTTGTGGAGGTTCTTTGCCGTTGCAGATTGAAGATCTTGGGTTGCTAACTCCAACATGGTATCAGAGCTTTGAATCTGGCAAGCCCCTTCCATTTCTTTATTAGAGAGTTTCCATCAATTTCTATTGTCATTTTTTGAGTTCTTGTATCCTATATTGCATGCTTGCATTTTTGGTGAGATCTGGTGATTGTAGCGCTTTTGGCTATAGTGGCAACATTTTAGGCTGTCCCATTGCGTCCAGGAGGCTCGAAAAAGTCAGATCTAGCTTTTGTTTCACTTAACTTCGTCACCATTTGCAGCTTTGGCAAAGAAGGGTTTCGAGCTCAGATCTGGTGAACAACTTTTTACAGGAGCACTTTGAGCCAAAAAGAAGTCTTCCATTGCGTCCAGGTGGCCGTTTCCGAGTTTTTTGATATATAATTTGCCTATATTTGGCTAAAGTTGTCTTCGGGGTAAAAAAAATTTCGCAGAGGCAGCCGTACGGCCCCCCTGGGCAGGTACGACATCGTCAGAATATTTTTCAAAAAAAAAAAAATTAATTAAATTTCGTTTATTTCGGTTGGCATTTTTTATTAAAAAAAAAAAATTCAAAAATATTTCTGTCGACATTGTTTATTTTTTTGAAAAATTTCAAAAAAATTAAAAATATTTTTAAAGCGCTTTTCAGCGTTGTCGGCTTTGTATAAGCCGCAAACTTTAAAGTCTGCGGATTTTTTTTTGTGTCTGCGGTTTTCCCACCCGCCAGCGGAGTCCGCCAGCGGCTTAAGAGCCGCCACCGAAAACCGCTGGCCGCAACGGAGCCCGCAGCAGCTACTGAGACCACCACCAGGAGCCGCCAATGGGCGTTCTACAAGCCGCCCCCGCCAACCACCGGTAAACCGCCAGGAGGGCGGTGAAGCAGACAACCGCCAGGTGCAGACAGCCAGCAAACCGCCTCCGCCAACCACTGACAAAACCGCTAGCGGTTAGTCGAAACAGTCAAATTTTTTTTGCATAGTCGAGCGCCTGGTCACATTGTCGACCGCCGGCTAGCCCCCGAGGGCTTCAATTTTGCACCTGTTTAGTGTTGACAGTGCCTACTATAGGCCTTTTTTTCATTTTTGCATAACTTTTCGCCACGAAGTCGGTTTTTCGCAAACAAGATATCGTCGGAAAGCTGGTTTGACGAACTTTGCAGTGGTGCAAGTGAATTTTCCAGATTTTTCCATTTTTTGCCAGATTTTTTGGCTTGAAGGTACAAGTGCATTTATTGCTTGTTCTTGATGTAACTTTTGCCAATGAAGTCAAAATTTGGTTTTTTTGAAATTGATCAGAAAATCGCAAGGAATCTATTTGTAACCTCTGTTTTCAGCTTTGCAAGCTCCTTATTCTGAAAAATTGTAAAAATCACCGTGTGTTATAAATGGTTGATTTGAGCTTGTCACTTGTAAAATTGCAAGAATTTGTTCATTGTAATTTGCTGGGGGGGTTGCAAAATCATTTTTTAATACATTCTGGGGGGGTGAAAGGCATAATTTAAGTGCCACATTGTCCTTTTCTTTTGGTATTCATGGCAGATCTAAGGCAAATTGAACCACTCACTCCACACAATTATCATACATGGAAGCTAAAAATGACTTAGTTGTTACAATCTAAGGGTCTATGGCCAATGTTAGATGCAGAACAACCTGAATTTACAAGGGATTATGAAAATTTTGTCCATAGATGTAAAATGGATGAAGCAAAAGGGCTCATTGGCTTACATGTATCTAATAATCTGTTGTTTCATATTTCGAAGTGCAAAACACCTAAGAATGTTTGGGACAAACTTGAAGAATTGTATGGTAAAGTAAATCATTTCAGAACCTTGCAACTTCAAGCAGAACTTCAATCCCTCTCTCCAGATACGTTTCCTTCAATGCAGGATTTTCTTACTCAATTCAAGATGATTTTGTCATAGTTGAAAGGATGTGGACGTGATGTATCTAGTAATGAATGTATCTTCTTGATTCTATCTAAGTTAAAGGGCCCTTATCAAGTGTTTTCTTCTACTTTCTATTCAACTATGGATGCAATAGGGACAGATTACAAAATGCCTACATTTGAGTTATTTTGTGAGCGTCTTACTAGGGAGGAGGCCAAGTTAATTCAGTTGGATGCCTTACCTAATTCTAAGAATCATGCTCTAATGGCTCAATCATCCAAGGGTAAAGGAAAGAACAAGAAGAAGCCCAAAGCAGAATCATCTTCTGGTTGTGAGAATCCCTCCAAACCGAAGCCGAAGAACAATCAGAAGTCCACTCAATCTCCTTCTTCTTCTACCTCCTGAGATTCTTCTTCCAAGTCCAAGAAAAAGAATAGAGATCCTTGTTCATTTTGTGGCAAAACTGGACATGATGCATCTCATTGCTTTAAGAGATTAGAGGCCTTGGAGGAAGCTATGAAGAAGCACAATATTTCAGTGGCTAAGCCTTCTTCCATGGGCAAAGGGAAAGCTCTTTCTGCACGAGCTATGCATTCAGCTTCAGATAGTTGGATTCTTGATTCAGGTGCCTCACATCACATGACAAATTCACGTGATCTTCTTGATTCCATAGTTCATACTTCTACTTCTCAGATTGCAGTTGGGAACTCTTCACAGATTCTAGTTTTGGGGACAGGCTCCGTTCAAATGCTAGATGGGTGCATTGAGGATGTTTTACTTGTTCCTGATATTTTAGCAAATCTTCTTTCCGTATATCAGATTTGTCATTCTAGAGATGGGAAGTTAGTTGAGTTTTCTCCACAAAATGTGACTATTAGACAGTTACAATATCCTGAGAAGGTTGTCACAATAGGGGTAGTTGATCATGAGAATCATTTGTATCGATTTGATGGATTTGAGTCTACATCAAGTTCATGTTTTGTTGCTCATGCTGATTCAATGAGCAAGCTTTGGCATGAGAGATTTGGGCACTTGAATTATAGATATCTTCAGCAAATGAAAGCACATAACTTAGTGGTTGGTCTTCCAAAGATCACTTGCATAGATGGTGTTTGTCAAGGATGTGTTCTTGGCAAGCAACATCAAGATCCTTTTCCTAAGGGTCACGCTACACGTGCAACCACACCCCTTGAGTTGGTCCATAGTGATCTTATGTCATTCCCAACTCCTTCTTTTTTAGGGGCCAAGTATGTGCTAACATTCATTGATGATTTTTCCCGCCGGACATGGGTCTACTTTCTGAAGCTCAAGAGTGAAGTCCTCACCAACTTCAAGACCTTCAAAACTTTGTGGAGAAGCAGTCAGGTTTTTCTCTTCGACAGATACGCACAGATAATGGGGGGGAGTATGTCAATCAGGCATTTCAGGATTTTTGCAGTGCGCATGGTATTCTTCATCAGCACACAGTTCCTTACACTCCTCAGCAGAATGGTGTGGTGGAGAGAAAGAACAGGACTCTCAGGGAAATGGCCAATTGTATGATTCAGTCTAGGTCCATGGCTCCCGCCTTTTGGGCTGAAGCTGTCAATTGTGCCAACTATATTCAGAATCGTATGCCCCACAAGGCAGTGTGAAATATGACCCCTGAGGAGGCTTGGTCTCATCGCAAGCCAAATGTTTCCTTCCAGAGTATTCGGTAGTGAGGCTTGGGCATTCATTCTGAATGGTCGGCGTAAATCCATGGAGAAGAAGAGTCAGCATTATATTTTGTTGGCTATTGTGAGGATGTGAAGGAATACAGATTGTTTGATCCTGACACACGAGAGGTTCATTTCTGACGTGATGTTAAGTTTTCTGAGACCTTCACCCAGCTAGATCCTCCTTCGACTTCTTCTTCATCACAACCTACTCAGTCTTCTTCAGTTAATTCTACTTTGCTACTTGAGGAAGACTTTGATGATGGTCTTGATGAACCTCCTCCTCACTCACCCACTAGGCCACGATGGGCTCGAGTTACTCTTGAGGAGGCTGGTCCTCTTGTTGGTGATCCCACAGACACTCGCCGCACTCATTCTCAGACTTCTGGAATTAGTCTTTTAGTCATACAGTTTCAGATGATCCTCAGAAGTTTTCAGATGCTTCAGGTATTCCAGAGTGGGATAGTGCTATGGCTGATGAGTATTCTTCCTTGATGAAGAATCATACTTGGGATCTTGTGCCTCTTCCTAAGGGAAGAAAGTTGGTTCAATGCAAGTGGGTGTATCGTACCAAGTATGTAGTAGATGGTTCCATTGACAAGTACAAGGCTCGTCTTGTTGCAAAAGGGTTTTCTCAGGTTGAAGGGATTGACTATTCTGAGACCTTTGCTCCTGTTGCCAAGATGGATTCTATTCGCCTTGTCCTTGCTATAGCTGCATCACAGGGATGGTCAGTATATCAGATGGATGTGAAGAGTGCTTTCTTGCATGGGAATCTTCATGAGGAGATCTATATGGAGCAGCCACCAGGTTTTGTGCAAGACTCTTCACTTGTTTGCAGGCTTTGACGTTCATTGTATGGTCTCAAACAAGCCCCTAGGGCTTGGTATGAGAAGATGGATAGTTTCTTGCTTGCTTCCGGCTACACTCGCTGCCATTCTGATCCCACAGATTATACACAGAGACATGGAGAGGATCTACTTATACTTGTGCTCTATGTGGATGATTTGATTCTCATAGGGAGTTCTACTTCCATGATTCAGAGTACATAGCGAGCATTGATGGAGCGATTTGATATGACCGACCTTGGCCTTTTGCATTACTTCCTTGGTCTTCAGATTCATCAGACTTCTGAGGGGATCTTCATTTTCCAGCAGAAGTATGCTCTTGATTTGCTTCAAAGATTTGGCATGGCTGATTGCAAGCCTGCCCCTACTCCATTCCAGTCAGGTGTTGTACTGTCTTCAAATTGCACTAATCCTATAGTTGATCCTACCTTGTATCGACAGTTAGTTGGTAGTCTTTTGTACTTGACACATAGTCGTCCTGATATTTCCTTTGTGGTTGGACTTGTCTCTCGTTTCTCACAGGAGCCTCATGAGAGTCATTGGAAAGCCGCCAAGCGTATCTTGAGATACATTCAGGGCACTACTCATTTTGGCATTCACTACACTTTAGGTGCATCTCAGATTGTGGGTTTCACTGACTCAGATTGGGCTGGTGATGTCAATGATCGAAAGTCTACTTCTGGCTTTGTCTTTTGCCTTGGTTCTGGTCTGATTGCACGGTCATGCAAGAAGCAGACTTCTATTGCATTATCATCGACAGAGGCTGAGTATCGAGGTGCTGTGTTGGCTAGTCAGGAGGTTTTGTGGCTTCGTCAGTTGATGAATGAGTTCGGATTCCCTTCCACTCAGCCCACTACTCTTTGGTGTGACAATCAGAGTGCCATTCATATTTCATGCAACCCAGTGGAGCATCAGCGGACTAAGCATATTGAGATCCACATGCACTTCATCAGGCAGCTCATCCAGGATGGTGTTCTCAGCTTGGAGTATTTCCTACAGATCAGCAAGTTGCAGACATCTTCACTAAACCTTTGGCATCGCCTCATATCTTCAGTTGCGATCGATGCTTGGGGTGAAGGAAGTTGTCCTTGGGGGTCTTGAGGAGTCCTCCTTCCTTCATTAGTTTTCTTTGTTTATTCTCTCTTTTGGAGAGGAGTTTTCTCCCACAGGGTTTTTCTCCTTTTCTCCGCTTATGAGAGTTTTTTTTTGTACATGGGTACCTCATCAGGCCTAGTTGCCGGGACCCATCCTTTTCTTTATGCATTGGTTTGTACCTCCCTAAGTTGCACTTAAGGGGGGGTGTTGGTGTGAATAAGTCTTGTACCTAGTTTATTCCTTTACTAGGGACTTAGGGGACTTAATTCACATGTTAAGTTACTTAGGATATTAGTTGTCATATCTAGATAAGTATTAGTTGTCTTATCTAGAATTTCCACTTTCCTAGGTAGTTATGAGTTAGTTGTCTCATGTGATAGGATTAAGACACTTGTCATGATCTTGTCTTATCCTATCTCTCATCCTTGCCTTTATAAGCAAGGCATATCTAGCATATTTGTTAATAGATGGCATATAGCATTGTATAGTATTGCATTGATCATATTGTATCATATTGCAATCCTTGTTTGGTGGAATAGCATCTTCCATTATTGCTTCTCTCTATCTCTTGTGGAGGTTCTTTGGCATTGCAGATTGAAGATCTTGGGTTGCTAACTCCAACATTAAACCCTTAAACCATCTACCCTCTACCCTTAACCCTCCCTCCTCTATCTCTCACCCACTCCCTCCCTCTCTCTCTCTCAAGTATCTTCAATATCCTACCCCCTCTCCCTCTCTTAGGTCTCTCTCTCACTCACTCACTCCTCTATCTCTCTCCCCTTAACCCTAAACCCTTAACCTTAAACCCTTAAACCCTCTACCTCTACTTAACCCTCCTTCCTTTATCTCTTTCTCTCTCTCAAGTCTCTCCTCCTAGCCCACTCCTCTCAGGGTCTCTCTCTCACTCATTCACTCTATCTCAAGTCTCACCCTCCTACCCTTCTCCCTCTCTTAGGTCTTTTCTCTCACTCACTCACTCCCTCTATCTCTATCCTCCATACCCTTAAACTCTAAACCCTTAAACCCTCTACCCTCTATGTTTAACCCTCTACCCCATATCTCTCTCCCACTCCCTCCCTCTTTCCCTCTTTCCATCTTCAATCTTCATATTATGTTTCTTTTCCTTCTAATTTTGCATTTTAAATGAAAAAACTTGGTTTTACACATTATTTAAGTCATTTAATCCTTGATTTTTTTCTCCAATAGATTTATTTAAAACTATAGACACCATCCAATTGAATTATAAGATTCCTCTCTTCTTCTATTAGGATGTAAGAAAAATCATTTGAGAGGTCTTTTTGGATCTTAGCCATTCTACTTTCAAGGAGATCCTTTCTTTGAAAAGGTTTCTAAAGACTTGGATATTCCACTCTTTTAGTCTAAATTTTATGAATATTAACTTTCGATTGAATATGCACATCTTAGTGCAATGATCAATTGCTTGGGTGAGCCAAGAGTCAGTGACAACCATTCCTCTCTCTCTCCCCTTCCCCTCTCTCATAACTCATAAAGAAGTGACATAAGTATTTTTTTTGTTTCAAATAAAATATCACAACTCTCTGCTATAAATATATCATTTAAAAAATAAAATTCACATTTAATAAAATAAGACACTCATTGAAACAAGTGTTGTTATCATAGTGAAAAAATATTGTTCTTATCTATACAACTATTGGGGTAGCAATGCACAAGCATTGGATAATTTTATATTAATAGTTTTTCCTATCACAAATATAAAAGGTGAGCACAATAAATAGCATGTATTTTCCCATTAAATGTGAAGGATTTTCAAAAAGTTTTAGTATTCAAATATTGGTCCATTTTTGTTCAGGATAAGTTGTATTTTAAATCATTATGTGTTGTTTTTATAACAACAAATAGATTTTTTGTGTTCAACTATTAGTCCATATGTGTTGAATATAAAAGGTAGAGATATCAAAGATTTATGGTTATCAATAAGTATTTGGTCTCTCTCTCTCTCTATCTCTCTCACTCACTCACTCTCTCTCTCTCTCTCTCACTCCACTCCCTCTATCTCTCTCTCTCTCTCTCTACCTCTCCCTTCTTCCCTCTTACCCTCTCCCTTCCCCCTCCTAATTATTTCTCTATATATATCTCTCTCCCTTTCCCTCTCTCTCCCTCTCTTAGGTCTTTCTCTGACTCACTCACTCCCTCTATCTCTCTCCCCTCCACCCTTAACCCTAAACCCTTAAACCATCTACCGTACCCATGTCCTCCCTCTCTCTATCTATCTCCCTCCCTCCCTCTCTCTCTCTCTCAAGTATCTTCAATATCCTACCCCTCTCTCCTCTCCCCTTAGGTCTCTCTCCTCACTCCTCACTCCCTCCTATCTCTCCCTTAACCTAAACCTAAACCCTAAACCCTTAACCCTTAATAAACCCTCTACCCTCTGCATAGCCACTCCCTTCCTGTATCTCTCTCCCCACTCCTCCCTCCTCTCTCTCTCAAATTATCTCCCTCCTACCTCATCAACCATAGGCCTTAAACCTTCTATCCTCTACCCTCAACCTCTTCCCCTCCCCTTCCCTCCTAATTCATTCTCTCTCTCTCTCTCTCTCTCTCTCTCTCTCTCTCTCTCTCTCTCCCTTCCCCTCCTAATTCTTCTATATATATATATATATATATATATATATATATATATATATATATATATATATATATATATATATATATCTCCTTTCCTCTCTCTCTCTCTCTCTCTCTCTCTCTCTCTCTCTCTCTCTCTCCCTTTGCCTCTCTCTCCCTCTCTCTTTCTCTATCTCTCTCTCTTGCCCACCCTCCACCTCCTAATTACTCTTGAGTATATAGAGAGGAGTAAAAGGGAGATACAAATAGAAATATAGATAGAGATATAGAGTAGGAGAGATGGAGGGAGAGATGGAGTGAATGAGAGAGAAAGGGGGGAGAGGGAGAGATAGCTCAATAGATAGAGGGGGGAAGAGGCGGGAGTGACCTAGATAGTGGGAGATATAGAGAGTGACAGGGAGAGATATATCAATCACCCTCCTATATATCTCTATCTATTCATCCTTATCGTTATCTCTCTATCCCTCTCTATCTCTTTGTCTCCTTTATATTTATATGTTTGTCATTATCTCCCTCTCTCTATATATTTTCTTCCTTATATTTATCTTTGTCTCCTTAAGTGTGCAATGGGTGCATTGAAGAGGTCTTAAAAGAGAATTATCATATCTTGAATCAAATGGCATGCTACCTTGAGCATAACTCCCCAAGGACACATGCGATCCTTGGATTGTTGACATGAAACAACCAATCAAAATTTAGTTTCTCTCTCTCATATTAATATATATTACTATTATATTAAATATATATTATATTAATTATATTTTGTATTATATAAAAATATACTTATTATTAATTATTAATTATAATAATTTTATACATATTTAATAATTTTGTAAAATATAATATCTAATTATAATAAGTTGAATAATTATATTATTTATTATGTAAAATATAGCTAATATATACTTAACTATATTGTAGAATATTAAAACCTAGCTAAATAATGCCAAAATTTTGAACTTAATTAACATACTATAAAAGCTAACGAAACCAGGTTGTAGCTCGTCAAATTGGAGAAGTGAAAGGTTAATGCCAGCGCCGAGGAAGAGTTTGAAGGAGTGAAAACAAGGTCAATACCAGCACCAAGGAAGAGTTTGGAGTTTAAACAAGGTCAATACCAGTGTCGACGAAGAGTTTGGAGGAGTGAAAAAAGGTCAATATTAGTGCCGAGGAAGAGTTTGGAGGAGGAAAACACAATAATACCAAAGGCCGAGAGGATGAAGTTGAGGCACTCATGGAAAAATTGATAACCAAGGGGCAATGAGTATCGTAGTTTTGCAATTCCATTCTCTCTTTTAACCTTCAATTTTCATGCCTAGTTTCCAAAGCATCTTCTCGTATTAGCACCCCATTCTCATAAAATGGTATAAGATAAGACAAAAATAAATAAATAGCTTATATAGAACATTTCCACCTACAATCCCATTCAAGCATTTTAATTAATTCCTTGAATTAAACCTAAAACAAGAATCATACACACCACAACAGTGAGATGAACGAAACAACCCTTGATCATTTTATTCAAAATTCAGATATGTTTGTACAATGGAGAGACATGAGTTTGAATTAATCATATCAATTCAAATGCCAGTACTGTCATAAAACATCAAATCCCTATGAATTCAAAACCTACTACAGAATGACTCAAAACCTAAATTGCATTTTCCCTAAAACCATCAGACTTTACAATTTGCTCTACAACTTCATCTAGACTCAACCAAAAATATCTAACTTGCTAACCTGCATTTTGGCATTGAAATCCTTCCTTATAGAAAAGGAGGAGCAAACAAGCATCAGCCAAAGACATGTCACCAAACAATTTCAATCGCTTTGTACTTCTTCACCACAATCAAAATTGGATCACCTCATTCACCTTGACACTATAAGGTTTGTACTTAACTACCACCTAATTCGCTTCTCTTTCAAAAGACTCCAAGAATGAGCTGGTGCTAATGATTTTGTCCATACAGCTCACCAACAAATCATAATCTGAGTTACCCTATTTTTCAAGGTTTTGTAGTCCAAACATGATATAAAGTGGCTCTTACACTTTTTGTGATTACTGTAGCTTGTGTAAGAGGCCCCATGGATACTGTTGTAATTGTAGGATGCATGAATAGGGCGTAGGATGAGAAATAAAGAAGGTATAGCTGCTTTCCTCAATAGTTTTGTGAAGAAAAGCATGTGAAATGAGAGGTTCAAGCCTATGTTTCAACAAAATATGTATGGGAGATCTGATTTTATGAATTTTTATCCATGTGCAGATCTAATGGGTTGTTTCTGAATACTAAATATAAATGATATACATACACACACATATGTATGTATGTATGTATGTATGTATGTATGTATTTTTAAATGTAAATGTAAATGCAATTTCATCGGATGCCTCTCCTAGAACAATAAATGCAACATATCATTAAAGAAATCTATATTCATGTGTATAAATGTGTATTTCTAAATGCAAGTGTAAATGCAAAGAGCATATGGTTTTGTAGTGTTATAGATACAACATATCCATAAATTAATGTAATTGAAATTCTAAAGTCTTCAACACATATAATATGAAATCGATCAAACTATTAAACTACATGAGAAATAAATGAAAACAGTAAATGCATATGTATGTGTATTTGTAAATGTAAGTGTAAAATAAATAAGAATAATGAAAATTATAAAAGAATACAAGGAAAGGTCTCCTCCCTTCTTGGTAGTGATAACCTCCTCCACACACAACCCTTAAAAATTATGAATAGAGGAATATAATCTTTGAAGAACTCAAAGTTGATTCTCTCCTACCTGATGCAATTAGTCATTTTATCCTTACAAACATTTATAGTAATTACTAGAGGCACATAGACCAATTCTTCATAATAGAAGAATTTGATCATACTTTTCCAATGATGGCATTATGAGAAAACCTTAGGTTAAATGAATAATTCCTAGCTAAGTTCTTTAAATCATGTCCAACCATATAAGAGAAGACCGGTATGTGTACCTAGATACCATGGACAAAGGCTAGTCTTGGGCTCTTTCATCAATCATCCTACCTTAAAACATACCAAAAATCTTCCTACAATTAGACATAGGAAGATTTAATATGACTTAAAAAAAATTTATTGCCAAAGCGTAAACTTATGATGACTTAACTAGGCCTAGTACACACTCCCTCCCCGTTAACCACTTAGACATATGGAAATTAAATGTAAATTTTTTGCTATTTTTAGTCATGTGGGTGTCCAATAAACCACTTGGTGGTGTTTCCCTTCAAGTGTATTGACTTGAATGAAGAGAAAAGTCCTTTGATTACAATTAGAGAATACATTTGAGGCCTTGGTTGTCTAACTAGTGGACCATAGTCACATTTAACACTTGTTACAAAGTTTGGGAGATAAAACGTTAAGTAGATTTGATTTGTGATGGACACATTTGGACGGTAGTAACAATAGCTTGCAATCTATCAAGACTTGATTACCTTATAACCTGTGAAATTCTAGCGATGAAATGATAGATTAATCATAATGTTTCCTTGGGATCACATCACCATGAAAGCACTTCATCCAACATCCTTATGAGTGCAGGTACCACCAAATAGGTATTTTTTAGATCTTTCTTCCTCGAGCAAGGGAAATTTAGGAAGAGAAGAGGAAAGCAAGACATGTAGAATGTCTAAAAGAGGGAGATCAACTAGATGTCAAAAGATTAGAAGAAAATTTCGTAAATGCATGGAATTTTTTCTTGCTGAAGGGGAGTCATGTTCTTATGATGATGAGAGCATAGGCAACGTCGAGATGCCCTTGAGGTACAAACATCTATGGAAACAATGGGTACCCAAGGAACTTCCTCCAATAAACATCAATTTTTGTGTCAACGAGAGGATATATCGCATAGCACCATCGTCATTACATGGCTTGGGCCTATTTTGCATGGACAACATAAAGGTCTGTTACAACAAAGTTACTGAATTGATGGAGTATGTTGGACCCTATTACAGTTACAAAGATTGGATGCAACTGGTTCGATATACACGAAGTATGCATAGGTATCCACTATCAACAAATTATATACAACTAAAAGATAAAGATTAAAATAAAGGAGTGGCTATGTACATTGACGGAAGGCCAAAAGCATCAGGGAATATTGCAGGGTTTATAAACAGTACACGACCTAGGTCAACAAATAAGCAACCCAATTGCATATTTGAGGCGCGCGAGGGAAACCGTGTATTCATATGTGCGATAAAATCAATAACTACAAGGGAAGAGTTGCTAATCTATTACAATTTGAATTGCTTAGTTACAAACACAGTTACTATGGGGGTGGTACGTACTATGTACCATTTTACCCAACCTCCAATTAATGACTCCAATATACCATTTTATTCTTATATTTTTTTTCATAAGTCTATTGGTTTCATTTCGGTAATGTTTTTTTATATTTAATTTTTGTCACAGGGGAACATTGATCGTACAGAGAAGGCTCTAGCCTAGAGCACAAATCATGATGTATCTTCAGGCGCTTCTACCTGACAGGTTTACCTCATTGTAATTATACAAATTAGATACGAGCAAAATGTTTTATTCTTATGTTTTTTTCATAAGTTTTTTGGGTTAATTTTGATAATGTTTTTAATATTCTTGTTGTAGTCGACTGATCGGGGAAAGGCACCAGTAGTAGAGGAGAGTATAAATAGTGAGGTGCAGTCAATATTTTGTGATCATGACATCTCTTATTCAGCAAACCCTTTCGATACGATAAAAAAGCTCCAAAAAAATGCAATGAAGAAATGACTAAGTTGATCTTCTTAGTGCCTCAAACATATGAGATAAGAGAGATGGTTAAAGTATTGACTGAGAGATTACCAAACTTGCAAGTAAGTTGTCATGAGGTCTTTAATTATAACATAAGTTCATTCATGGTTTTATATTTTGTACTCTTTTATGTCATGAACTAAAATATGTGTTTTTTTACAGGGTTATTTGCCTCCTCATGATGCTCCTGGCCATGATCAGGGTACTGCAAGTGCTTCATGAGGAGTAAGGGTTGGTACAAGTGTCCATCCTGATCTTCCTACACATACATCACATCATTTAACCCCATCATCCGTGCCTATATTGTCGTCTGAAATGTCGGCAACACATACCATGCAGGCATCCGTTAATGCACCCTCTAGCAGTGAACACATACCAAAACATGTGCCAAGACATGTACCTAGGGATGCAGAGGCCACTAGTACTGGTGATGTTTTAGTAGCATTTCCTCGATCTTCCCGTATTACTAGTACGGGAACATTGTCGGTCACACTTGTGGTGACCGAGGATTTTGTTCCCATAAAGATAGAGAAGATCCCAGGTACTTTAAAATGTTTTATTTATTATTCTATATAATCTAGAATTGAAATTTACTTATTGATCTCTCTTTTTAGACTATTGATCCCATGATCATTTTTTAGGAAATGATGTTTTTTATAAACATCTAAGTGATATTACATTGGAGCTCTTCGGGCCCACCATACGTACACGGTGGAATGCCCAAAATGAAGATTTAAAAGATGAGCTCATTAACTATTTAGTTGTGTGGTTTGGTGATAAAACATTAAATCGAACCAAGATCCTTAAGAAAGCTGGTACCTATCTAAAGTATGCGAGGGACCAATATAGGTCACATTTAGAGAACAAAAAGTATGAGTGTCCCCCCATGATTCTGGAGAGGGAGTGGAAGGAACTGGTGTCCGATGGAAAGGAGAAGGCTGAAAAGAAAAATGGAAAGACACCACCGGGCCAAGGAAGGTATGTGATATAGTAATAGAAGCATAAATCTGCAAAAAATCCTGCTTAATCATGATTTTTAAAAAATCTGCAGGCTAGATGATTTTTTCCCCAATTTTTTGAAAAAATTATTAAATTTTTGGTCAATGATTTTTTTTCCATTTCAAACTACAAAATCGCCAAAAAAATGTGTTTAAAATCTGCAAAAAAACGTGAATAAAATTGAGCTGATTTTCACACAAAAAAAACCATGAGACCATGGCTTGTCGCTTACTATTATGCTTTTGATAGATTTTTTCCAAGCATCCATATAGCTTGTTTGAGCACCGTTTAGACTTTAGCCATAGCAGCAAGGAATGAACTATTTGATAAAAATGCTTGCAGACATGTATGAAAATGCAAGAAGATAAACAAGGCAAGTGGAACTGCTTGAAAATGTCTCAAAGAAATGGGGAAGTTCATGAGGATGGAACGCCATGACAAGAAATTGCGCGGATTTTCATGGTATTCCATCACCATGAGACTACATTTCTTTTAGGCATTTTTCAAATAATTCACTGCCTTGTCTATGTTATTG
Source organism: Sequoia sempervirens (assembly GCA_007258455.2). NCBI lineage: Eukaryota > Viridiplantae > Streptophyta > Pinopsida > Cupressales > Cupressaceae > Sequoia > Sequoia sempervirens. Next base: position 1,087,985,215 of record VDFB02271358.1, on the reverse strand, counting down.
CTTACTATTATGCTTTGGTAGATTTTTTCCAAGCATCCATAGCTTGTTCGAAAGCACTTGTTTGAGGTTTTTACTTTTTAGCCATAGCATGAAGGCATTGAACTATTTGATAAAATGCTTTGGTAGACATGTAAGGAAAAATGTGGTAGCATAGAAAAAGGTAGTGAACTATTTTAAAATGCTTGCGGTCTCATGGTGATGGAATAAAGTTAGCAACAAATGCCATGACAAGCAAATTGTTATGGATTGTCATGGTATCTTATCACCATAAGACCACATTTTGAGTACTTTTTTGAAACATTTCACTACCTTGTCTATGCTATTGCTTACTATTATGCTTTGATAGATTTTTTCCAAGCATCCATAGCTTGTTTGAGAGCACCTGTTTTAGGATTTTAGCCATAGCAAGGTAGTGAACTATTTGATAAAAATTCTTTGGTAGACATGTATGAAAAATGTGGTAGCATAGACAACTGCCACCATCTGATATTTATGTAGTTGTAGCATGTTTTGTGCAATGTAATCAGTGATATGAATATAACCAACAAAAATCTATTTTCTATAATTCATGGATTGAACTCTGTATTTTATTTGCTCTCAATGTCTGTATGCTATGGAAATGCCATTAATTTCTTTTTAAAAAGTAGTATGGTATGTGTGATACTATCAACAATGTAATTATATACTGATTACTCTTTCTTTTTACATAATCTAACATATTTCAAAATTTTCATAGGCTGCCTGACACATCAAAGGCAACAAAGGCAAGACTAGAAAAGCATGGGCAACACAAACTTGGCTCTAGTGGTTATATGAAATTAGCTGCACAAATTGTAAGTATCAATAAATGAAATATTGCACCCAAATTATAATAAATTGAAAATAATTTTGGTTTTATCACACCATAGAAGTAAAATTCATGATTTTATGCAAAAATGTAGGGCTCTTAATTCAACAGAATTCCCACAGAAGAGGACCTGAAGATTGCCTCCCAGCAAGGCTATGGAGTCGTGGCTGAATGCCTAAGAGTCTTGACTGGGCAAACACAATCTTCCATTGCATCCGACACGCAAGTAAATAAACTCAATAAAGTTTATTTAAAATTGAATACTTGTGCAATCTATTCAATATTAATTTCCACCATAAAGTAATTACATGCCTTTTTTTTTTAAACATTCAAGCAATGATAATATTGCACATGACATTGGAATGCAGCCTGGTGAGGGTGGAGCAACGTAGATGAAGGTCACGTGTATCCCAAGATTCTTTAGAGTATGTAGAGTGTGTGATCAACATGTTACATGATCGCTAGAGAATATCAAGAATATGATGTGACCCCATCAAAAAGAATTCACTCAAAGTTCTTTTAAACATATTTAATTGTAATTGGTGTACACTAATGTAACCTTCATGTTTCAACTTTAGAGCATGTAGAGCGTGATCAACATGTTGAGCAGCATGATCATGCTAGGAGACATTAAAGAAATATGATGGGCCTCATCGTAAAGAGGACCACTCTAATGTTCTTTAAACATATTTAATTGCAATTGGTGTATTAATTAATGTAACCTTTCATGTCTCAACTCTAGATCACAATTTAGAGGGTGTTCAACATGCTGAGCATGAGGCTATAACAAAAGTTCAGGAACATGATGTGGACCCATCAGGTAAAGAGAACCACTCTAATGTTTTTTAATTAATGAAATACTTGTAACAATAATAATAAACATATAGTTTAACATTTCTTTCTTATTGCAGATCCCCCTTGCAGCGGCATCCACGTCATGAGCAGATGACTACGCATACATTAAGATCACGAGCAAAGGGTAGAACAACTAAAGGGGGGACAAATATTGATTTAGAAAATGATACTCCACTTCAACTTTATGTAGCTTTAAAAAAGAAACAAAAAAAAAAGTGATTGTAATCATATCACGACAACCATATTTTTGATAATATGTAAAAACTGAAAGAATGAATATTATATGTTAATGAATGAATGTGAATATGTTAATTAATTATATTAATGAATGTTATATGTTATTAATGGAATGAATGTTATATGTTATTAATGGATGAATGAATGTTATATGTTATTAATGGATGAATGAGTGAATGTTATATATTATTAATGGATGAATGAATGATTAATGTTATATGATTGGGTATGGGGAATTGAGAGTGATGTGAGGGGGGGGGGGCCAAATGAGCTTCCACCGTCACGTGGTTGGCCCTGTTAAGTAGATAATATAAAACTATTCTCGAAACAAAGAGAAGCTCAATAAGGTAATGCACTTTTCAATATAAGAAATGCATCATTTGAAGCATCAAACCAATATGCAGTCTATATGTATGATCAGTCGTCAGTCTCCGCAATGGTACATTTCCACAAATTTTTTTTTTTTTTTATATTCATGCTTCGTCGCAATTTAGACGAAACCCACCGACGAATCAACAAAAAGGTTCGACGAAGTTACTATAGCTACAACAAAGGTTTCATCGTAACTCCTTGCCCATTTCGTCACAAATTCGATGAACTTTTGGTATTGTTTCCACGCTACTATTTGCCCATTTCATCGCACTTTTGACAAACTTTTGGTGTTCTTCTGATGCTACTCCTTGCTCTTTTCATTGCCATTTCAACGAACTCTTGGTGTTGTTTTGATGCTACTACTTGCCTATTTCATCGCAAGTTCGACGAACTTTTGGTGTTGTTTTGATGCTACTCCTTTCCCATTTCGTTGAAATGGTGACGAACATCTGGTGTTCTCTCAATGCTACTCCTTGCCCATTTTGTCAAATTGGCAACGAAATTCTGGTGTAATTCATCGGTGGATACATGAAGTGTTCGTCAATATTCTAATGAAAGTCTAAGCCATTTCACAATGCCGACGACTGATGATTCTTCGTCGTTATTTCGATGTTTAACTCGTCATCGGCCTTTTGATGAAAATATTTTTCGCCATTTCATCACTTGTCCGACAAAGATTTGTTGAATGACCAACGAATGGCCATCGGAAAATGGTGCCAAATTTAGTAGTGGCAAGAAGCCTTCATTGAGACATCTTCGTGTGTTTGGTTGTGAGGCATATGCTCATGTGCCAAGGGAGAAAAGGTCAAAGTTGGAAAACAAGGCTGTCAAGTGTATCTTCATCGGATATGGTATTTGTGTGAAAGGGTACAAGCTTTGGGATCCAATGGCCAAAAATTTCTCTATAGTCGAAGTGTTATCTTCAAAGAGATGAAACCTTCTTCCTCTATTTTGCAACCTACAGAAGAACAAAAGAAAGAAGATGTGGTTCAACTTCTTCTTGACTCTAAGAAATTTGAACCTGAAGCCCAGAATGGACCTGATGATGAGGAGAACTTGAGAAGATCATAAGGTTTTGAAGAAGAAGAAGAACCTCAACCTCAGCTAGTGAGGAGGTTTACACGTGAGAAGCGACAATCAGATAGATATGGATATTAACCAGAGAGGTTTGGATATTCATTATTGGATTCAAATTGTGTTTTTGCTTTGATTTCTAACACTGATGAGCCTAGGACTATTAGAGAGGCTATGAGTATGGATGATCCAGATTCTTGGTTGAAATCCATGGACGAAGAAATGGCTGCATTAAAGAAAAATAATACTTGGGATTTGGTACCATTGTTTGAAGGATGTAAACCCATTAGTTATAAATTGGTGTTCAAGAAGAAATTGGGTCCTGATGGTAGTGTTGAGAAGCATAAGGCACAATTGGTCGTGAAGGGGTATTCTCAAAAGGAGGGAATTGACTTTGGTGAGATTTTCTCTCTTGTAGCAAAGCTAACATCCATTCATTTTTTTTATCACTTGCTCAACATATGATTTAGAGATTGAACATATAGATGTGAAGACAATGTTCCTTCATGGTGACTTGGAGGAAGAGATTTACATGTCACAACTAGAGCACTTCGTGGTTAAAGGTAAAAAAAATTGGTTTGCAAGTTGAAAAAATCTTTGTATGGTCTTAAGCAGTCTCCTAGAATGTGGTATCAAAAATTTGACTCCCATGTGTTTAGTTTGGGATTTCAAAGATCTAAATCTGACCATTGTGTGTATTTCAAAATTGAAAATGGTCGCATTCTCATTATTGCATTGTATGTAGATGATATGTTGTTTTTTGGGAATGGTAGTATGATTTTAGATTTGAAGTTTCAGTTGTCAGCATAGTTTGATATGAAAGATCTAGGTGCAGCAAGGTATATTCTAGGGATGGAGAAATTTAGCATGTCATCTTGCAGATCCTTGGTAGTTATTTTTTTGCATGGGATGAAGTTATCATTTGAAGATTGTCCAAAATCTCCTATTGGGATTGAGCACATGACCAGAGTACCATATGCGAGTGTTGTAGGTAGCCTAATGTATGCTATGGTCTGTATGAGGCGAGACATTTCCCAAGTAGTGGGAGTCTTGAGTCAGTTTATGGCAAATCTTGGACGAGTGCATTGGGATGTGGTGAGGAGAGTGTTTAGATATTTGCGGGGTATTTCTGAGTATTCCTTATGTTTTCATGGTTATCCTATTGGACTTCAGCATTCAGTTTGTATTCGTGGGTTTGTGGATTCAAATTGGGGTGGTGATGTTAACAACAAGAGATCCACCAGTGGATATGTTTTCATGATGTTTGGTGGTGCTATTAGCTAGATGAGTAAGCAGCAAGCTGTAGTCGTTTTGTCCATGACATAAGTAGAGTATATGACAACCACTCATGCTTGTAAGGAATCCATTTGGCTTAAACTATTGTGTTTTGATATTGGTTTTGATGTTGGACAGATTACTATCTATTGTGATAGTCAAAGTGCCATTAGCTTAGCTAAGAATCCTACTTTCCATGCCAGAACAAAGCACATTGATGTATAGTGTCATTTTGTTCGTGATATGGTAGAAGATGGAAAGGTGAAGTTGGAAAAGGTTGATACTTTGGCGAATGTCGCAGATGCATTGACGAAGCCAGTGAGCATTGAGAAGTTCAGATGGTGTGCTAGTTCCATGGACCTTGGGGCCTTGAGCAGTTGATGTTGTAGACTCTTGACAGGTCTTCGACAAGTGGGAGAATGTTGGGATTAAGGTGTCTCAACCTTAGAGTCTCAACATGGTGAATTATTTTTTAATTAATTGTTGTATAATTATTTTTATCCTAAATTATTAACTTCCTAAGTTGTCATTCATCTTTGTGGGACCTCTTTGTGAGGTGGCATCCTACATGGCAGGTGATGAGATGGCATAATTCCTACTTTTAGGAAGTTGGATCTCACTTGGAAGATACTATCTTTTGGGGGAGATGTTGACATATATTTCCATTTTGGAGTGGAAATTGACTTGGAAATTTCCTTTGCTGACTAAAGAGTCTTTGTTTGCAAATTCTATTATGGATTGGAGTTGTATTTTAGCAGCTGGCATTTATGGTGGAGTTCATGTTTGTTAAGTGGTGTGAGGTAAAGAAAGCACCTATTCTTGGTTATTGCAGTTTCTATGTTGAACTTACATTGTATTTGGCAAGATGACCATTATAGATGAGATAGTTGTTGTTGCTTTTGGAAGTTGCTATGTGCAATGTTTCATGGATTAGCAAGTTATTTTTTTTGACACAACATACCTCTTAGGCTTTGAAGTTGGTTTTGGAAACCATGGGAGCCTTCCTTTTCATGTTGAGCTCTATTTATATGTTGGTGCCTTAGCACGTTTTATGAGACAGGTTGAAGATTTTCAGAGATGTTGTTATGCTGCAGAAATTGTTCCAGAATCTTGTAATAATGTGAAAAATCCTATAGAGCATAGCTCTGAGATTGTATTGTAACTGTTGTTGTTGCTGATTAATACAATTGAGCTGAGTGTTTGAATTGTGAGTTTTTTCCCGGAAGGGTTTTCCCACGTATATGCTGTGTTATGAGTTTATTCTGTTTTGAATATCTGTTTATGTGTTTTTAGATGTGCATCTGAATCTGTAAATGTTAATTGGTTTAGAATTTTTGCAACTCTTTCCTGATAGATTCAGTGCAGGAAACTGTTTCCGCCACCTGTGTTTCCTTTTAGAAAGAAGAGTGTGTGCATTACATAATTTATCTTTCATCTCACATTGGAATATAGAAGTTGGAATCGAATAAAACATACGATATTCTTTTCTTTGTTTGATAAATGTTCGACAATCATTTCATATCAACACCATCACCTCAAATTATATGCGCCAGTTCAATCAATCTCTTAAGATATTTTAATATTGTCTGTAAGCTTCTCTCGGAACAATCTGTGAACAACTTGTGAAAATTGGGTACGATGCATTCACACATGAATGTTGTCGTTTACTCCTGATTTCCCTGAAGATTATTGTTTTACTGATTCTTTCTCCGATATCTTTTGCTTCTACAATCTACTATACCCATCATATCATCGTGGTTTCAAAGGTATCTTTGTTGTTTTGTAGTAATTTTTTTATGTTCTTCCGAATTTCTGGAGGACATGTAAGGTTTTCCTTGCAGTACTAAAGGAAGAATTCTGTGGCTTTTCCCATTACCGAACTCTTTTAATTTGATTTCACAATAGAAATCTATAAAAGACTGAAGAGTAAGATCCCAATGGCTGACATACTTGATCAAAGCTCTTGTTCTGTTTGCCAGACTATCCTGAGAATGTCTCATGGTGGTTTATACTTGGGCAGTTGTAAAATTTATCGACCTTCTCAGATCAAACAGGTACTGATTGACTATTTGGTTAGTGTTTCAACGTTCTATACTATTCTACTTAAGCTTTATTGCATTATAAGAGGCAACTACTTTGAATGTTTACATTGACATTAGAATCAGACATGAACTCTCTTTCCTATTCAGCAATGGCTGAAGAAAGAATCTTTTCATAGTATAGATGAGATTAATGACTGATCTCTATAATCATTGTCTGCAAATGGATTTTAACAAAACTTCTGTTGTAAAAAATTGCTTTGCCTCTGCACAATATGTGTATGAAAGGATTGAGTCCTATTGGATCACTCCCTACTAATCTCACTTCTTTAAGGAATTAGATGTTAAGAAAATGTAGAAATCTGATTCCTGTAGTTCAGTGATGGCTGAAATATTAAATCGGATGATAAAGTTTCCATTTGGCTGATATAGCAAATCTGAGGGAAGAGGCCTTTGACATTCGGAACAAAGAAACACTAAACCAACCTAGATTTTGTTTGAAGGATTACAGACAGAACGTCAAACTTTTTAAAAGTTTTTGTGGTAATATGTTCCGTTGGCTTCTGATTTTATAATCGTTTCGTTTGCTCTTTCAGAGTATACTGTTTTCAACTGAGAATAAAGCTTTGGGAAAACAAAAACTGATGCCACAAGTGCGTAGTAAAGAGCGTCAAATTGAAAGCATTCCTGACCATGTAAAAGGTATTATAGGACATTTTTCAAGCTTATTTTTTCAAAAATTACGTTGCCCTTGGTATTTCTGCAGTAAAAGCTAGATTTCAAACCCTCTACTTTTTTCTCGTTGGTGGGCACAAAGGATTTTCATTTGGGTAAAACATAGTTTTAGCAGAGGTGTTATTTTCTAAATCATGTCTCCTTTTGATTTGGAGTGATAAATGTTCAGCTGTCTTCTGTGAAGATAAATCTGAAATGGTTATGCTTTGTACTTGCACCTTTCTTTCATATCTTGTTCATATCTTGGACTTGATGTTGCTTTACAACTCAGAATTAAAAAAATCGTCAACGAAAATTTCATAATGTTTACCTCAGTGCTAATTAATAGCAATTGCAAGTAAGCTTCAACATATCTTTTAAAATACCCACAAAATATTAAGCCAGATCTATCACAGACAGCATATGCAGATGCCAGTAAGTATCCAGTAAACTCTCTGGTATCTTTCATCCAATCGCGTGTTGGTTTAATAATCCCCATCTCTGTGTTGTAATGAGGCTCTGTCTTTTCAAATTTTATTTACTATTACTAAAATCAAAGATTATTAGTTGAATAAATATTTTTTTGATATTTGTTTTCTACTCGGCTGCTGCAATCGGAACAGGGATCGACAGGCTTGCTGCTTTGTATACCTTTGCATGTGAGTGCAGGCGCTTTGCAAGACGGGAAATCCCTTCTCAGCTCTCTTCTTCTTTGATCTTGGGTGTGTATACGGAAATATTGTGTCTATTTTTCATTTCAATGCTATCTTCTTTGGGTTTTCTATATCGATTTTATCATTCCTTTGTTCAGTGCTATTGGTTCTCTATTTAAAGAGGTTATTTTCCTCAGCTTTCTCTGACAGGGTCTACAGGGAGTCTCTTGTCTTTTTCTTTTAAAATGTTGTCGAGCAGAAGGAACTATGACGTCTGCTCATAGAGATGTTCTTAATTTTCTCACGTCAGCTATGCATGAAAGCTTTATCTGATCAATAGGTTGATAATCATCATCAATCTATTAGATGTCTCTGAAAAAGTGAGAATCTAGAGGTTATTATGGATAATTTGATCTATTATATGCAAATTTTAAGGGTATAAGAGTCGCATTGCCTTTCGTCAATAATTGAGCATGTTTGTTGAGATTATATTAGTGCCAAATGTGACTGATTTGAATTTGACTTTCAAAGGGTTTCTTTATTTCTATTATCAGGTTGCAGTGTTTATTCAACCTTGGTATGTGGGATTTGATTCAATTAAGGGGAATCCATCAAAGATTTAGTCTAGGTTCACTTTCTTCATTTTACAATGGAATTTTAGTAATTAAATATTTTGCATTTTACTGTAGTAGGTCTTGGAAAACTATGGGCTCATCTCACCACATGTTAGAGAGGAAGGTAATTCGTATGCTCATATTTGCATGAAAATTGACCTTAATAACTATTTGCCTATTTTTATTGAGATTTGATAATGTAGCACATGTTAGGTTCATCACACAGATTATGACACTATTCTATTCCATTACCATATTTTTTCATGTATATGAGAATCTCTAGAGAAACCGCACAATGAAACCCTTGGATGTCCTTCATTCCACACCTAAAATCTCTAAAGAAAAATCTATTGTAAAAGGAAGAACTCTAGTTCCCTCAAAAAGGAAAGACTCCAGTTGTTTTATTCCTATGAAATCTCATATTAAAGGAAAGAATGGGATTCATCAGAAAAAGGATTTGGCAAAGAGGTATTCTAATAATAAATTTGATATTTTGAATTTTTTTGAAGATATTTACCCAATTTTGGTGCAAAAAACATTAGACAATAAGGTTTTGGTCTTTTCTAATATTGACATGATCCTTCCACATGATGTTCAAATTCCTCCTAAAGTGCAAGTATTACGAGGATAAGATATTCTTCTTTCTATATCTATATATCTTACGAAAGTTAAAGGGGGAATCTTGGAGTTGGATTTTATGATTCTATTCTATTTTTTATAGTTTTTCCATTTAATAAATACTTTAAATTGTGTGATGCAAAAAGCTCTTCATAAGGATGATGTTAAGGATAATTTGAAAAAGAAAACTCCTATTCCATTAGATCTCCCATAAATTAAAAAAATGAATGATATGGATAAGCCTCCAAAGTAGGCAAGAAAAGTGATCAAGAAAAAGAAAAAATTATTTAGGAAACATTGAATGTGTTTGGGGTTATTCAAGCTTTAGACTCTCACTTCTCTATACCCAAAAAATGATAGTTCTCATGAAATGGTGGTAATTTTGTAGTACCCCTAATTAAATTCTTCTTCGAAAAATTATATGGATTCATAAGTTTGATATTATCAGCCTTTACTAAATAAACCTATCTATTGAGGTGATGTAGTTATTTATTTTCTTCTCCAAAAAGGTAGTTAGTGTTAGTTTGATGGAGCTCAAGGATTGGAAGGGTAGGTAGCTTGTCTTTGCTACCATTTTTTACTTACTCCTTTTATTAGGTTAGTATGTAAGGTTGAATATCTTTGGTCAATTTTTTCTTACTCTTGAAGACCTCTTTTATTATCCAATATTTAGGCTCTTATAGATTTTTAATGAACATTCAAGTGTTGTGGTCACATATTTTGACATTTTTAGTCCTTATTTTATTTTTTTCCCTGAATCTTAATTGGGAATTTTTATGTTAATCTTTATCTTGAGAACTAGGGATCTTGAGTTGAGTTGACCAATATTAAACCTTGTTCTAAGATAATATTTCATTTCTCTGATCTTGTGGAAGGTAAACCACGTGGTGGCCTTTTCACTTGAGAAAATTGGAGATGTGTTCCAAATTCAATTTCTAAATGGTTGTATAGGTTTCTAGTATCTAATAGTTGGATTGGGGATGACTAGATTACTTCCTTTAAATTTTACAATAGCAAGGTTTAGATCATTTTTGTATTAAGTTCTCTTCTCTTTTTTCCATCCAATATAATCCCTTATTACATTTTGATTTAATGTGGCTTCAAGTTTAATCTTCATATTCAAACATGGAGGCATTATAGATTGCAAGAAAGCCTTCCTTTGGTACTCTATATATACATATAAAGAATTCAATATGTAATGTTTCGGCTTAAAAGGTGGAATGCATATGGTTTTAGTAGCATTTTATTCTAGAAGAAGCAAGCACAAGAAAGATTGATATTAATTTTCAAATCACTGCTCAAGTTGGGAATGAATAGAGAACATCTTCAGGATGAATCTTTTTTGTGTAATGAGCTTCATGAATGATACCTTCATCAAGTGATTTTATAGAAGTAGAAATAAAGAATTACTTGGCTTCAAGATGAAGACAAAAGAAAATATTCTTCCATAATTCAGTTAAATATAAGAGAAGTGGCACTTTTATAACCTCTTCCTAGGGACTTAGATGTCTCTCTTAGTAAGCATTGTCTTTTATAGATTGTTAAATCAAGTGATCAAGATCTTTTTTGAAATTATTCATGGATCTCTATTGCAAAATAATATTTTCCTTCTCTTCTCTACAATTGAATAAGTTCCCTTTTGATGTTGATTTGTTTAGATTTTATGATTTTAAGCCTTTTTATTAAATGGTAAATTCCTATAATTTTTCACTAGAAAGACATGAGTTGTTGGCTCTAGGGGTAGATATAGATTCTTCTACTACCCTTGTTTCTATCCTATTTGATTGTCCTTGTTGTTCTTTATATGAAGACAATATTTTGTCCAAGGGCTATGATTGTAAAGGAGTTTATTCAATTCCTCATGAATATTTGTTACTATAAGAGGAAAACAATAGGTTAGAAAATATACCTTTGTGAAAAATGACCTAGAACAAATTTTGTTGGCCCTAGTGTAGTTTATTTCATTATTTTATTTGGAAAAATAAATTTCTTACTTCAAATAATATTAGAAATAAATGATTTTCAGAACTATTTCAAATATTTTTCAATAGTTCAATGAAGAATTTGTGTCTCATCTTTTCTTCTAGTAATCGTTTTGTGATATTCTTTGAAGGTAGTGTTGGCATATTTATAATGTACCCTTTATGTATGGTACTTCTTTGTCTAATTTTTGGGCTAGTTTGAGGTGTACTTTTTCTTCTTTCTTGTTGGTTTGTTGGACTAATGGTCTTGTCTTTATCCTTTAAAAGTTTGGTTGGAGACGAATTAGTAGATCTTCTAGGGATACCAATTTTTTATTTGGTATGTTTTGATGAATACTTAAAGTTACTAAAAAATACTTTTCTCACCAAGCACTCTTTTGATCAAGTCACTATCCCCTCTATTTTAGTTGCCCAAGTCTATGCTAGATTCGGGTCATTTGGTTGATTTAGTTATTTTCAGTAAACAAGTTAAATCTTTTCATAAGGTTAATATGGTTGGTAAATTTTCTTCTCCCTCTTTGGGCATTTAAAAAATTACTAATGTTTCTTCCCACAACAATCTTGAGGGAGTAAGGTTCAGTGGTAATAATTGGTTTATTTCATTTTTCCTTTTCTATAGGGTTTGTTACTAATAATAAAATAGAGGCCCATGGTATCCTTGGGAATTTAGAGGAAGGTTGTGAATTAGATTTAAAATAGGTTATTTGTAAGATTGATTACATGATTTTGGTTTCTCTTTCAAATAAATGAAGTTTGACAATTTCTCTTCTTAGTGAATGACATCTTATGTGGAGTAGATTCTCCACCTTTTTTGAATCTTTGATTTCACCTCCTTATCTTGTATTTCTCATGAATAGAATGACATTGCAAATTGTTTGCCAAATGCACTTTGAGGCTATTCATACATGAAATGTTTTAGATAGGGAATCTCTATCCCCTTATCAATCTTCACAATTCCTTTGACTTCTTCGAAATGATATGAGTTGATTATTAAACCATTTCTTTCACATGGTTTGGTTTCTAAGTTTTCTATTTCCTTTTGGGTCTTGATGGTGGAATGGTAAACCTTCTTAGATTTTTCTATCTTCCAATTTTAATGATAATTGTCACTGTTTGAAAATCCATTCGTATTCTTTTCTGACTTCTTGATTAATATATTTTAATCCTTTTTAAAAAAGAAAATAAAATAAAATAATAATTATTATATTTATACTTAAAATATAGATAACTAATACCTTACATTAAACAAACATTTAATAATGCAAAACACATAAAACTCCTTTAAATTCACCTCTTTTTTCTTTTCTTTTGTTTTTTTCTTTGTTGAAGTTGGGATTTTTTTTGTTGTTGAAGTAACAAGGGATCAATTCCTCTCCACAAAGTTATACTACGGCTGCTCACAAGTTTCTATTGTGTGACAGTTAATTCCTAGATACAATGTATATATCAGACGATTTGCAACAATGTCAGTGAATGCACATAGGACATTATTAAAGTTTATACAAGTTCAACTCTACAGCTATAATTCCTACATTTGTCACCTTCCATAACAATGTGGAAACGTTTAATCCTGTACAGTACAATCTTATTTTATTTCATGTTATATCAATATCTGTTTCTTTCTGTTTGTGCATACATAGGAAAGAAAGAAATCCATGTAAGAGTGCATGACACGATAGAGAGCGAAAGAGAGTACAGTCCAGAGCAATACTTCCTAGCCTCTTCTCTATACTATGGAGGACCTGATGTGTTTTACAACATTCCCAATAACATGAAGGACGGACAAAGTGAGGTAAATTTTAAGCATTTTTTTAATTATATAATGGTGCTGCTAAAGAATTTTAGCCCAGGTATTAATTTAGTGCCTCAATAGATAAAGGTGACAGTGAATGAACTTGAAGAAGCCATGGACTCATTTCATCTGGAATAAACAACTAGAGGAAATTGGTGGAGAGGTCAGTAAGTTTTGCCTAAATTGTTTCAAATAATGAACGAGATAAATTGTACTTAATTAACGAATGTTCTTTGCATTTCTTTTTATATTACTATAATTGATAGAACTGGGTTTGGTTGTTATAGGTTCCTTTGACTATTAAAAACAAAGGATCTCCAATATTCAACAAAGTTTACGAGTTCCCAGCTTAACTAGTATAATTTATTACACATGTATTTCAAGAACCGCGTGTCATTTTTGAATATTCTGGAGTTGGGCGTGTAATGGGCTACGTTTAATCCTCAATAAAATGCTCCACTGATTGTTTTTTTTTTCGTTTTGTTTTCTAGTTTTTAGTTTAAATATAAAATTAATTTCATTGTGGCAGAGGTCGAATTATGTTAAAAACATTGATATTTCTATTAAAAGTGCAATATTCTTGAGATTTTATAGCTACAGAAATTTAAAACATTTAACTTGTATTCCAAATGTTTCACTATAATGTCTAGAAAAAATATTTTAGAATTATATTTTTAGACCTGCAAGGATATTATCTTGTACAAATTCTTTAAGTAGAATTAGAGATTCTTCGGTCTCACAGTATTTCTCTCTCTTTTTCGGATGTATTTCCCAGGATTTTGTTTTTTGTCCTTGTTCGATCTTTACATACTCTTGCATCAGCCTAATTGGCCATATTTTGTAATATTTGAGTTGCATTTTACTTCTTTTTGGCAACTCATCATCTTTTTGTAATATGTTTCTTTATCAATATATTTTGTGGCTCAACCACCTTTACCCAAAAACAAAAAAGTAGAGTTAGAGATGGGAATGAGAATTAAGATTAGGATAATTGATGCAGAGCATCCGGTGGTGTGAGGGCAATCTTGCATCACTCAAAAAGATGATTTCCATTTATGTTCCTGTTGTTTTCTTTTTGTAGATGTTTTTTGCATTTCTGGATACCCTTTTCGTTGAATAAGAGTTTCCAACTTTTAGAATTGCTTTTCTACTTTTTCTGCTCAACTGCTATTTTTAGCAAGTGTCAATTTAAAGTGAGAAACAAAAATTTATGGGAAGGTTCTTGATGGAAAAATAAGCACTTTGGTGAAAGAATCAGGTCAAGATCATTCACAGTTTGAAAGTTATTCAAGTTCCAGTTTCTGCTTTTTGCCCTGAAAAAACTTTCAAGTCCAGTTTGAGGCACTAAACGGTCCCGTACGGGCCCATAAATCATCGGAACCAATGGAGTGGGTTCTTAGCGCGTTCTTCACTCCGAGACCTTTCCGGCAGTGCAAACGGTTCGAAAAATGGAGTCCCAGATCAAAAGTTATGGCTTCCGGAAGTTGGCTGATTTTTGGAAAATTGCCAATTTTCGAATTAGGACTTAGTTTTTGAATTTCAAATTGTAACTTTTTGTGCCAAAATCGCCAAAAATATTATCTCGAATGTTGTTTTTGGTTCCAAACCGAAAGGGGTCTATTTATGGGCTAGTTTCTAATTTTTGAGTAACTTTTTGGGGAAAAGAGTTTGCATGCTGCGAAAGGGGAATCTGGGTAATTTTCTGTAAGTCTGTAATTTGCATGTACTATAGAGCTTGAGGATTGGTGATCCTCTGCATGTAAGAGTTCCATATTTTTGAATAAAATATTATTCTCTATTTTGTGAGTGTTGTTCTGTGTCTCGGGTTTGCTCCCTCGTCAATAATTTAAAACAGTTAAAAATTCATCTTATCAATTTTGCAACATGGTATCTAGTTTCATTGTTGGTTGGGATTGTTGTGATATGAACCATAGATTTTTGGCACCACAAGACTCTCTAACTCTTCTAGGATTTTTCACCTAAAAGGAGAGAGGTAGGCCAAAAATGCTAGCTAGGTTCACTCAAATTATGCAATGTAGAATGTTATTTAGACTAAATGAAATGAACTAAATGCAATTAAGTGATCTATATAACTGATTATACATGTGAAACTTAAGATCTATGCTATGTTAGAAAACACAATATTGTTTGCAAAAAGCTTAAAAGAATGAACAAAAATGTAAACTAAACCAAATAGAAGACTTTTTTTCAGAATGTGTGCACCTGGGAAACTGAAGAAGACTGAAGAAAAAATTGGAAAATTGATGAAGTCTGCTTTTGAGCTGACTGGGACTCATTTGCCACCTTGGGTGAATCAGTCATAGGTTTGGGTTTTTCTGCACAAAAGTTGTTTTCTATCGACTGGGAACCAAGATCTGCACCTAACTCAAAACTACATCTCAGGAGGGACTCATTCACCATGCATGGCAAATCATTCCACTTCTAAATTTCTACAACTTCAAATCTTTGTTCTGCACCTTGACACTTGCACAACCTAAAATCAAACAACTTAAAATTGTTTGTCTAATAGGGGGTTTTCCTTGGTCAAACCCCTATTTGGGTAATTAAACCTTGAATGGAGAAAATTTTGAATAAAACCCTAGTCTTAGATGTGTTAAAGACTAGGAAAGTCTGAAATATGACAATTTAAGCCCTATTCTATTGTTCTAGAATAAGAAATGCAAAGATGATTTATGTGATGCAAGATCTCAACCTTAGAAACCTTACAACACATCAAAAATGGAAATGAAATGACATGCAAATGACAAGTAAACAAAATGCAAACCTTAATCTAAAGATAGAGTGAAAATGGAAGATGGAATCACTTTGAAACCAAGTCTTTAGGTGTGATTTGGTGGCTAGTTGCATCTTCTCAACCTAGATTTCTTCATGATTCACCATAGGCATCCATCATTAACCCTTTGCAATGTTGAATCTTGACCTAAAGAATGAGCTTCAAGACCTACAAAAACCCTAGTTTGCTGCTCTAAAACTTCAACTCTTGCTAATGAGACTTGTTGTAGAAGACTTGACTTTAGAATTTTTTATTTATTTTTAAATGATAAAAAGATGTGTGAAATGATTTAAAATGAGTATTTATAAGTAAAAAAACCTAATTTTCCCATTATTTAGATCTAAGAGGCTGACATTCTCCAGAAATTTAAGTTAAATTAATCAAATTCCTCCTCAAAATTGAATTTGTCAAAAGGAACTCATTCACCACCCTTGGCGAATGGGTCCCACCAGAGGGGACTCATTCGCCTAACATGGTGAATGGGTCCCACTATTTATTTTTGAAGGTGGTTTTTCGAGGTATGAAAGAATTAAGTGTTGTTTGTTAGGTTTTAGGTGATTTCTCAGGTGAAACGACCCTCTAGATAAAAAATAACGAGTCTTAGGGGCCTATAAATGTTGTTTTGAAGGATAAATGATGCAAAGGGACTCAAAATTGGTTCAAATTACATGTGAAATTGTCTATTTTCTCAAGGGGCTCCAATTTTCTATGGTGCATGATATAAAAAAAAAATTAAAATATTGTTTGGATTACTCTTTAGGGGAATGTGACATATGACTTGTATTATTTCTAAGCCCCAAAATTATAGTATGATCACTCAATACGACATACTTATCTATGTTTGTAGTACCCACACCTAGCAAATGGGTGGTGTTGGAAAGCACATCTAAGAACCTTAACCAGACAAACACAAGATTATTTATATCATTCATAATAGTAAAACATTGTGGAAAGTGTATATTGAAAATTACCTAAATAAAGAATGCAAGAATTTTGATGCAACTAAGACTATTTAAATTGACGTGAACTTTAGATTGTGAATGCAACTATTGCTTTGAATACATATCATATTCACAATACTAATGATGGAAAATTTATTGATCTCTATTGATAATTAATATTATATAGGCTAATGTCCTAAAATTCATGTCCTAAACACACAACATGGGACATTTAACATGCAAGCCAAGAAATAATAATCATATTTAGACAATGTCATCTTATGAAAGTGATATTTTTGAAAACTATGACAGGATGATGTGGGTGCAAGGAACATAACCATGTGGATGGCCTAGTTTAGGGAAGGATAATCTTTAGAAAAAAGATTTGTGCAATTCTAAAGTAGCAAAAATTTTGTATAACAAAGTTATGAGTTTAGGAATATGGGAATCTACTGTGCCAAAAAGGTCAAATTCGGTACCAAAACTAGGAATTATGGATTTATTTTATAGTAGCATATTAAAAAGTTGTAATAGTCAATGGTATCTTACATCGTAGCTTTGTTTTCATGTCCATGCACACTTATATTCTCAAAAGAATTTCAAAGTAGAAATCAAAGAAATAATAGTCATAATGGGACGTAATTTGTTTACAATCTAGATCCTAAGACACTAGAAAAATTGCATGATCCCCCCATTTCTACTATTAAGTAATCAATCAATCCTATCACACTATTTAAAGAAAAGTTTCAAATTATGAAAAAGTATATAAACTAAAAATATAATAGTAAAGAACATATCCACATCAGATTGTGTGTACTATGAAGGAGTCAACAAAAATTGAAGAGGAAATTAAAATGAAAATGAAATGAAAAATAGAAATTAAGATTCATGATAAAATAAAATATGTACAAAATAGTTAACTAGTGTATACCTAGGCATATGTGCATAATCTATGTGAAATCTAACCATATTTTCTCCTAGTAAGACTAAGTATGTTTAGATAGAATGTATGAATGAATTGTTGCCTTTCCTCAAGAGAAATAATAAAAGTGAAATAATGAAAGAGTATAAACATGTGGCACATGTATATGCATAATACTCCAAAACTTATTAATATAAATTTATAACCTTATAGCACCTAACTAACATGTTATATCTATTTAGCTATTATTGGGTGAATCTCAAGGTCCCAAAATGTTACATAAGAATAAAATTCC